>OY987282.1:17842418-18081591 GCA_963920785.1 Sphagnum contortum
AAAGTTCATGAGGGTTGATGCATTGACAATGAAACTATATGGATTGTGATAATGCAGGAAATTAGCAAATTGCGTATGCTGCGGGATGTTCTAGAAGACAAGCTCCAGAGCCTTGAATGGGCACTAAGGTACAAAAACTTCTGTCAAATAAATATTAATCAGAGCTCTTGATGACACAGCACACCTAGTCAACATATAGTATGCAATCTTTTGTCTCCAGAAAGTTAAATACAATCTGTACCTATGTTTGCAGCAGTTTTCACATTTCAGATTGGATGCAGAAGTTCCATCTTATGTGAGAGCTGCAATGTAAATTTCCAGGTTTCACAACCTGACAGTGGAGGAACAACACACATTTCAAGAGAAGATTGAAATTCTACAGGTAAGAGATTTATTCCTCCAGTGTGCAACCCCATTGATGACCCTGTATTTTATGACACTTTCAAGACCCTGTTACATGTCAATATTGCAAATCTCTGTGTACTTGAGGTGCTTGGGGGATCTTGCAGTCTGAGAGGGACAAGATTAGGGAACAGCATCGTCAGGCACAACGGGATTGCCACCATCAGGTATGTTCATTCCTTTTTGTAATTGCATGATGCCTCTTCTCTCATGCACTGTATAGATGTCTTCTTTTCCAGCTTTTTGTGCTAACTGGATTTCAGAGAATACAAACATGCTTTTGTAGCATGCCCATTGGCCATGTTAGAATTGCTGGACTGTTAGCTTTTGTTACAGTGATGATGATGCTTCAGTGATCATGATGACGATGTAACCACTCCTTGCCTGCAGTTTCATAAGACATGGGGTCAACTGATGAAGACTGGTTATCAGAACTCTCGCTTTTCTCACCAGGTTGGAATATAATCTCTCTTTGGCACGTAGCCTGTGATGATTGTCAGTATTGGCATGAATGTGACTCACGTCTGTTTACAACTGGAGCATCTGCTTTAACAGGCAGGAATTGGGGTTGTTCTATTGTTTGGGGGAACAGGTGGAGAGATTTGCCTGCTTGTATACTAGTCAGGTTACCAATTTGTGCTATTACTCACCTGACAAGAGTTATCGCACCACTGAGGATTTCATGCCTCATGAGCTTGAAGGCATAGGCCTGTGAGACCTGGATATCTGTTCTTAATGACCCCTTGATGATTGATCTGTAACACAATTTGCTAAAAAATAAGTTCCTCTGGGAATGTAGGCACATGTGGGGGGGGGCGGGGGGGGGGGGGGGGGGGTAATTGGTGATTGCGTGTCAGTGTGGTGGGTTGCAATACAGGTCTACTACAGCCCCTATTTACATAGTGACGATTCTGGTTGTGATGCTACCTTAGCCTAGTAAGGTGTACAGGCATCCTTAACCACCAGGAGCAGGTTGGAAGACAACCATCATGTGACAATGTGTTGACATGAATATAGTTACTTCATGGATGCACCAAACAGTAATTTTTTATGACAATCTGAGTCATCTTTGTACAACATGGTGCAGTAAATTTTTTTTCCTTTGCCTAGAGTCATCTCCTTTTAGCATTGAAGGGCAAAAGGTTGAAATTTGGCTTTGGTAACAGGTATGATGATGTTTCCTTGTAAGATGTGAACTCATCTTTTTGCATTTGGAGGCAAAACTTTGGGAGTTTAAAAAAGATGGCAAAAGATGAAGATTCAGTGAGAATGTACAACTGGGAGAAAATGTTTCCTTCATAAAAGTGGACTAATGATGTTTCATGAACTAAAATCACTCATGTTATCCAGGAAATTTAGAGCCTACAGCCCCTTCAAAACTTTCGGGTCTTTTGGCCTGAATCCTGTGTCCTCTTGGAAGGAGGCAGCTACTCAAATGAGAATCTCAGGTACCCAAAATTGTCATGCCATCCGTCTATTGTTAATATAGAGTTGCATTCCAAATTCCATAAACCAACACTCCATTGTTTCTTTGATGATAATAGGTCTATGCAGATAATTATGCCAGTAACACTTTGATTGATCCATCTTTTGGATCCTAAGCTTTGGTGGTCGTAAGGAGTAGTTTGGAGATTGTAAAGCCATGACTCAATATTGATGGGTTGGGTTGTGATGCATCCATGACCAATGCAATGTATCACTCTTCCAGCATGTCTTGTCTAAAAATTAACATTTCAGAGAACCCCACTGATGGTTGCCCTATTAGTTTGTTTGGGTAACCTCAAAAACCAGTGTCATTTTAATTTTCCTTCTTTCATTGAGATTTGCTCAGGCATCTGACATTGTTGTTGGGTTCTTAAAGAATCTGTTGTGTCATAATAACTGGCTGATTAGCATGCTCTACTACTCTATGAGTAAGTGGGTTCAACATGCCATAAGATTTTCATCTCAGAAATTGTCAGTTCAATTTATCAGCACACAAGTAACGTATCAGAATCCCTCTGATCACATTGACATGTCTTTCCGATTGCTTGCTCAAATTTGGTTCTATAACTTGCAGTTGCTACTTGCCCAGGGCGAACCAACACCCACCAGCAAACAATTGCAGGATGTATGGTATGTGGACAGGAAACACTTTTTCATTGTATTCCTGTCCCAAGTTAACCATGCTGGTCAGTTTTGTCATGTGTCATGATGGGCTTCCAATGGATGGAGCACTGGTGGGTGCTGGGTCACATATTCCATTGCTATTGACAACTTCACAACCTTGAAAATGGCAGAGTTGATGTTGGATGCTCGCAAAGTTAGAATGCAGATTACCTCAGTGTCCTGGCGTATTTTCAAAAAAATGGAAAAATCAAAGAAATTAGTAAAATATTTGACAAAGATATTATTGGACAATGGTTTTGATTGTCAAAGTCCCTTATTTCCAAGTAAAATGTTAAAAAGTATTTCCAAGATTTCGACACTAAACTATTAATGTATTTGAAAAGCATTGAATATTTTTTCTAATAATTGATTACTGCTGAATCTATCAGGCTCGTATGGTATCAATGGCATCCTTTAAGGAGATTGGTAAAATGGGGTCAGAGTGAACCAACAACCACCAGTGCACCATCCATCACAAACCTATTACATACTATGGGTAGGGCCCATTCCACAGAAATGTGCTGAGCCCAGTAAGGTGACCCACTGTTCTTGAAGGAGAAGAATCCCTTCCTGTTGCAAAGATCTTGTTTTGCTGTTTAGCTGATCAAGTTAATTGGATGCTAATGAGTTGTTTGCTTTCTATCTACAGGTGTGTCATGTGCCTGGGTGACTACCAGAAAAAATGACAAATTGCAGCAGTTTCCTGTCTGCGGGCATGTCTTCCATAAAGACTCTGTTGATGCATGGCTGAGAAACCCATTCAACCTGCCCAATCTATCAAAACTGTGCCCGGTTTTAGGCGCAAAGTGGTTCCAATGGAATCTCTAGCCTGGATGGTTTCACTTGTACTTGGATGTTGCAGGTTTCTCCCGGTTCTACATACCTCAAGAAGCACATGCACATGAGATTGTGGCCTGGAAGGAACTGGCAACTTGCATGTCCAAAGGGATGTAATCAGCGAGGATGGAGAAAGCAGCAATACCAATGTCAAGGCCCCTTCAAATCGACACCAACCAGCAATAGTCTGTGTCCACAGGTGGTCAGAGAGAGTACTGTTGCTGAGCATATGCTCTCTGTTGTTCAGCCAAATGCAGCACTTTGAAAGTTCAATTACTTTTTGTCTCAATGGAAATTGGTTTGCAAACTATCTGCTTGCCTGAAGCCTTGTGCCTGAAGAGAGTACTGAAGCTGGAGGAGGCAATTAAAGGGTCATGAATTGCAGAATCTAGCATGCTCTCATTCCTTGCAACTTTTTCCTAGCTTGGTGCTCATAGGAACTGCTAGCCCATTCTTTCAGAAATGGATCCTGGCGGTCATTCTATTCACACCCACCATTTTGCCAGGATGCTGTCATGAAGTCTTGCAGTTTCGGTGTGCAGGTTGCCTCAAAGGTGCATATATGGAGGTATCTAGAGTCATTGCAGATTGTCACACATGCACTCCCATTTGCATAATATAGCAATTGGTAGCAGTTTCTTTTCCTCTTTTCATACGGACAGATGTTGCTCCCTTCTGAAGCCGCACTGAAAAATGTTTCTATTTTGAGTCAAAGCAATGATCCAGCAGTGCCATTTCTGTTGCAACTGCTATTCTGAGAGTCAATTATGAGGGGGACTCCTTGTTTGGAAAAAGTCATAAGTACAATTCCAAGAAACACTTATACAGTGGTTTTGATTTCATGTGCAGTGAGCCTAAACCTTGACAACCCTTCAGCTTTAACTTGTGCAATGACCAATCTCAAGAACTCGTTGAAACCAATTTATAGAGCACACTCACCATGCGATTGTGTAATATGCATTTGTTATCAACAACAATGTGAATTGTACAGATCTTTCGACCATTTGTGAAATCATTTGAGGTTTTCTAGATTAGCCATGCTAGAATGACCTAGTTAGCCTATTGGAGAGACAATCTCCTTTCCCATCACAGAGATGTAGTTATTACTATGCTATGATGCATGGAGTTTCAAGCATCAAGTTCTACAGGTTGCAATACCAATGACATAAAGCAGATCATTTCAGTCTCTCAAAAAATTGGTTGTCTATGCACTCCTGCAATTTGCAGTCTGTTGAAGATTTTCAACATGGGTCAACTGCAACTAATAGTATTAATTCAGTTTTGTTTGTTTCCTGTGGTAGGAGTCTGTCATGGGATTGTTTTTGCAGATTTGACATGGAGCTAGATTTGCATTTAACACTTTCCTCCACACTAGTATGACGGACACTTAACTGTGATTATCTACTTGATTTTGACTTTAACCTGCTTGTACTCACAGGGGCACCATTTGCTCCATTCATCACTAGATCCTGTTCATGTGGTCAGAGGTTTGACACACACTGCTACAACCTTGCAGCACCTGTTTAACAAATACAACTATGTGATATGAGGAAGTTGTGTTGTGTTGAAGTAGTGGTATGCAGGAATTGAGATGGGTATTTGGATTCTCTAGCTATATACTGTTCAAATGGTGGACTTCACACAAATAAATGAATAGAGCAGCTGCTGTAGTGTCTCAATTCTGCTCTTCTGCAATCCAGTATCAGTAGTAGGGATGGCGGGCTATACTCTCAGTCTTTGGCATTATCCTTCACACTTGATCTTAGCTAAAAAGCCAAGAAAGGTATGCATTGTCCTTTACGGTGAAGCAAAACAGAGGTGTAAATGAGTTTTGAATGTTTGTGCTGCTGGACATTCTTTCAAACTTCTCTTTCTTACTTACATCTTTGTGTACTTTGTGCCAGACAGACTTCTTTCTTCAAATTTCTGCTCAAGATATGCAGTCTAGCTGCTCCATCTCTCTCAGAGCTGATCCTCAATCTTGACAGGAAGCTTTTTCTCTTTTCTGAGATGGAACTGATCCTCAATCTGCTGCAACAGGGCACACAATCTTGATATGAAATTTGCTCTTTTGTGAGATGTGAAAATAACTAGTGAGAGTTTGAGACAGAGGAGAGTGACACGATGGGTTCTGTGAAGGCGGAGATGTAAGCTTTGTAACAAGAATGAGGTTTTATGTTTTGCAAAAGGTGGAGAGCTCTCAACAGGACTAGATTCTTTGGGTTTCAGACATGTTTCTTTCTGCTTGGGAAGAAGAAGAGCAGATACTAAGAAAAAGAATTCTATGGTTTTCTCAAAACACTGGAAAACCAAATAACATTCCATGATTTGCAACTGTGTGAGTAAGCTGTCCAGAAGGAGTTAGTTTCTTAGCTTCAGAATTCAGTTGGGAGTCAGACATGGAAACTAGCTGCTTCCTGGAGATAATGGGCTGCTTCATTCCATTCCCATTATACCAACTTTTCTTCTTCTGTTCTTCCATCTTCTTGATCAATTGGAAACCTCAGCAATTTTTTGAAAATACAGCACCACTATTGTGATGGCTCCAATGATATCTCTTCTGTGTGGCTTGCATGCAAACTGGTTTTTGGACTACTTCATCTCCTTCTAATTTAGCATCTTCTGTTACAGTGAAGCTTATCATCCTTGGCCTAATCACATACATTGCAAGTTACCTTGCAATGTCTTGAGTGCTAGCCAACATTGTATCTGATGCACCAAAGTGATTCAGGTTTCAGTCCCATGAAGGAATCAGAAAGTGTGTGGTTGACCTCATTCACAAATGTAGAGAAATGCAAACCAACTACAGAACCTCTTTACCCTCAACAAATTAATTGCAAAATGTTATTGGTCATAACTCAGACTGGTTTGTTCATCATGCCAATGATCACTCTAAAGAAAGACATCTATGACCATGGATGGATGCAGTACTCTTTCTGCAGGTCAGCAGCCCAGGACACAGGTCTAAGTAGAAATTGTGATGTATCCAGGTCCAAGTTTCTTCCCTCCTTTCACAGCTATTACTCCAGCCTGGAAAAAACAAAGTTCCTTGACAGCAGCTGTCCTTGTATGCGAAGTAGGAACAGCAGGAGCAGAAGTTGGAGTAGCTGCATGTTACAATGATCCCAACATTACTACACAATGCAACCTAGATTGATCTCTCTGCTAAGAGGAGCTACAAAACTTGTTTCTTAAGCAAAGGACCCTATTGACAACTGGAGATCTCCAATAAAAGTAGCTAGCCTGTGCGATCACCAGCAGCTGGGTAAGGCCTAAAGCGTGCATCAGGACCTCGTTGTGTCTGCCTTCCTGCTGCACCATACCCTCCCCCATACCCCACAGTCCCATTGGCTGCAACATCAGCTGCAGCTCCAGCCCCCATGCTGTAGCCTCCACTGCCTGCAACCGCTGTTGTCCCTGTTGCACCACTGGTGTAAGCCTCTGTCCCTGTTGATCTCCATGTATTATCTCCATACCCAGAAGAGTACATATCACCATATCCTGACCCATAACTCCCACTACCTGTCCCTGGTGCTGCTGTACTCCCATACTCACCTGCAGCAGTTCCGTAGCCGCTGCCTCGCCCTCCATATCCTGCAGCAGATCCATAACCACTTTCACTGCTTCCATAGCCATAACCAGTACCACCATATCCTGCAGTGCTTCCTGTTGCTGGAGCAGCTCCAGTCCCACCTGAGCCCCAACCTGCACCTCCATAGCCAGCCATGGCACCAGCACCACTGCCCCCGTAGCCTGTGGCATTTCCTGCTGTGCCATAGCCAGCTCCTCCACTGCCCCAAGCACTTCTTCCCCCTGCAGGAATATTTGCAGCTCCCCCACTGCTTGCCCCTCCACTCCCATAAGCACTGCCATAGCCACCCCCACCTGGAGTACTACCATATCCAGGACTTCCATAGCCAGCTCCAGCAGAAGAGCCATAGCCAGCACCCATGCCATATCCAGTTCCTGCATATCCTCCATTCATTCCTGCACCATAGCCACCAGTGCCACCATAGCCTGCAGCTCCATAGCCTGCTGCACTGTAGCCCCCATAACCACCCCTCCCCGCTCCAACGGTCTGCCCATAACGGCCGTCTCCCCGCCCACCATAGGCACCACCCCCACCACCCCCAGGACTTGCATAGCCTTGGCCATAGCCAGAATTGTAGTTGCCTCCTCCCATGCCACCTCCAAAGCCACCGGCACTGCGACCAGAGCCTGCAGAGAGATCCTTGGGAGTGGCCCGTTTAACCTCCACCATCTTTTCGTTGAGCTCATGGAACGATTTCATGAGAACGTTTTCCACAGCCTCCTCGGAATCAAAACTGACGAAGCCAAAACCACGAGGCCTTTGAGTATTGTGGTCATACATAACAACCACATCTGTGATAGTACCAAACTGCGCGAAATATTGTCTGAAGTCATCCTCAGTGACTGAAGAGGCTAAGCCTCCCACAAATATCTTCTTTGTCCTAGGGTGGGATGACGCTGGCACTTGGCCACCGTTGCTGCTCCTAGGCACATTCTGCTTCTCATCCCTGGGCACGGCTTTTTTCGCTTCCACCTAAATAATTTGAAAAAGAAAGAGACAGCTACACTAGTTATAACTTGCTTACCACGACCATCGCTCCTCTTCTTTTCCCCCCTTCACCACTCTCCAGACATAGGCTACGACAACACCACATACCAACATACCTCTGTCTCTGTCTGTCTCTCTCTCTCAACAGACTTCAACACTAGGGTTTCTTGCAGGAGGGTCACTTACCGTTCTGCCGTCGATGGTATGCTTCTCTTTCACAACGCGGTCAGCGACGGCGGGATCCGCAAAAACAACAAAGCCGAAGCCGCGGGCACGGCCAGTGGCCCGGTCCTTCATGATGACAACCTCTGCCACTTCACCGTAAGCCTGAAAGTGGTCTCGGAGTTTCTCCTCCGTGGTCTCCCATGAGATCCCACCGATGAACAACTTTCCCTGGTCCGAGTCCATCACTCCCCCGCCTGCCTGCCTCTCTCTCTCTCTCTCTCTCTCTCTCTCTTTTCCTTTCGCCTCCCTTCCTTTGGTTTTCACTTCCTTTTCCCTACTAAAAATTCGCAACAAGACCAAAGACAAGAAAAGCACTTCCACGCACACTTCTTCTTCTCAATGCACACCAAGGCCCATACAAAAAAAAAGTCTAACAAAAATCCAAATGCCCACCTGAGGGAGGGCACCGATGGGGATTGAAAACAGAGCAGCGAGAAAGATGAGAGAAGAGAATGAGCGCGACAAAATGCGCGAAGTCGAAAAATTAGGGTTTGGTGATTGCAGAGGAACACCTCCGCGTGCAAAAGAAGAAGGAGACCCCCCGCCCGTGTAAGCTTGACACGTTTCCACGGCTGCGATTGTTCCCCGCGAGTCTTGGACGCTGGACACCGTCCAATGCTTCAAGGCGATGTGGGCCAAGCCTCTAAAGGAGAGCACAAATGAACTTGAAATAAGTAAATTAATTAATTAAATAAATAAGCAAATCAACGGTGCCGATTTTAGTTTCAAATTCTATCCATTTCTATGTTTGGAAATTTGTGCCCATTCATATCTCAATGCTCATAGTTTAATTAATTAATTAATTAATTAATTATTAAATCATGAAATTTCCTCACCAAAAAAAAGGTTCAATTTTTCCATAAATCATATTTTTCATAGTAAATTAAAATCTAATAACAAATTGAAGTTGGTAACTTGGTTGGTTTAGGGAGGATGAATAAAAGGTCTCATCTATTGTATTTCATCTTACCGAATTTTTTAGCCCAAAATTCCTTTAACCCATTCCAAGTAAAGAAGGATGGAAAAGTGTCTTTCCATATTTATTTATTTTATTTATTTATTTTTTTCAACATCATATTCATGAGCAAATTTTTTTATGTCTTTCATCACCAATTTGTAATTCATTTTTAAAAATTCAATTTGAATTCAATTCAATTTAAGGTGCATGCAATGTCATTCAATATTTTAATACGAATGAAATTTAATTTCATAAAACCAATTTAATGTTTTTTCATCAATTGATGATCGTTAATAGTGTGCAAGAATGCAAAGCTCAAGTAATTAATAGGTACACCCAAAATAAAATGACCATTTTATTTTTTAATATGTGTTCTATGCTTATGACATTTGAATGTTTAGCAACAAATCAATTTGGATTATTAAATTTTTAAAAAAGCAAATCAATGGGTGATAATTTTTAGCTACAAATTTAATAAGTTCTATTTTTGGAAACGTGTGCCTATTGATGTTCCCATAGTTTCAAATGAAATATGAACACAAAAAAAGTCCAATTTTCCATAAATCATGATGTTTCCATAATAATATTAATACCTTAACCCCTTTTAGGAAAAAAAAACATTTCAAAAAACTAATTAATTAATATACATGAAAATTAAGATGACCATTTCTTTTACACATTTATTTCAAATTGGTTTTCTATGCTTATGAAATGACATTTTGCAACAATTCCATGTTTTGTGTTACCAAAGTTCTTTAATAAGGTCCCCCAACAAAAGCAAATTCCCAATGTTCAAAATCTTTAAATTGTTCCCAACATGTAATAATTCAACAATAAAAAACATATTTTTGCAACATGCAACAATTGATCAATACATGAGATAAAAAATTTAGAAGACTTTGATCGATTTATTACATTTTTTCTATTTGATTTAATTTATTTAATTTATTTATTTATTTATTAATGTTTCAATTTCAAGTTTAATTTCATACGCACATATATAAATATGATTATACATTTGTGGTGTGAAAAAAAAAGTGACAAAAAGTTGGCAATTTTTCTTTTCTTTTCCTAGTGTAAATTTGAATAGTTTTTTTTTTTTAATTTGTGAAAAAATCACCAAGTATTTTGTATTTCATAATTTTGGGGAAAAAATTGTGGTTGCTTAGCATTCTAATATTTTAAATTTTAAAAAATCATGAACCATATTCACTCATGATAATTATGTAAAAAAATTCGAAATAACTCCATCACGATGAGGTGTATTGATGATATGACATAAAAAAAACAAGCTTATTAATCTAACTTCATGGGTTATTATTTCAAACACATTGGCTTTTATGTATTTCATGAGTCTTGCACAAAAACGCTTTGACCGTCAATGATATATTTTTTAAATATATAATATTTGAATGATAGCTTATGTCATTTTAATGAATTTGTACCTAATTTCTAAATTTAATTTCAGTTCATTTTCAATTAGCTTGTAGTTAAATTTTAATTCACTTCTAGTTCATTTCTAAGCTAACTTTTCATTCACTCTTAATTAAATCCTAGTTCACTTTGAATAGTGAAATTATTTAGAGTGTAAACTATCATAAAATTATGATGATTTTCAATGCACCCAATGTGATAGGCAAGGGTGAGACCATGGAATGGTCAAGCCCTACCCATTATATTGTGTAAGGTGTTAAACAAGCGTGCCCATTAGGGTTTTACGCCTAGCAATGCACCCAACATAACAGGCATGGGTGAGACCATTACCATGACATTAAGGTATTAGGGATGATGGATTCAACAATTTAAAAAATAAATAAAATCATGTTCAACAAACATTTTGGCTATTGTGAGTGTATGATCATCACTGGAAGATTATGTCATATAATGTCATCAAGAAAATGACATAATCTGCCACCACAGACCTTAAATAAGAAATGGGATTTTACCCCAAGTATAGGAGTTCTCTTTGACAGGTGTGGCAGGTGAAGAAGGATCACCTACATCAAAAAATTTGATGTTATGGTGGTGTGTGTGTACTAGAAAAGCTCCCCTTTGTTGTTTCTTTTTCTGTTGTGATTCAAATCTGGCTGGTAGGTGAAGTGTATTAAACTCTCAGCAACTGCATTTGTCATTCCAGCAATGGCCACAACAAAACTTTGGGGAAACAAAAAAAAACAAAAAAAGCACACAAGGATTACACACACACTCCCCTTCTTCCCATTTGAAGCAAGTTTGTTGGACAACACAGTTTGTTGGGTTATTACATCAACTGAAGACTAAATTAACATGTCTGATGTTTCTTTGTACTAAAAAAATGTATCAATTTCATTCCATAAACTAACACACTAAACCAACCAACCATCCACTGAGCAAAAGAAATAACAACAGAACCATGTGGATTAAATGAACTGACAAGTGGTAACAAAAAAGACTTCATTTGATGTAAAAAGAATTTGTAACAAAACATTTTGCATCATGATTGATGGAAGGCAACTGCCCATCTCCCCCCCCCCCCCCCAACAAATGTGTACATAAATTGGATCAGAAAGGGGTGAGGGGAACAACCCCTTCTGATATTGTTCCAGGCCTTAATACTAAAAATTGCTAAACGACTTCTAAATGAAAAAAAGCTGGCTAAAGCATCTAAAAAGAGTGTTATGTACTTCAACACCCTTACTACAACATCTTCCTGAGCTCCTAAAGCAGAGACTCGTGTTACCTCAAGTGAGAGAAAGGTATTGGGAAAACTCAGGCAACATTGAGCAGAAAAAACACTTTAGAAAAAAAAGCTTCAGAATAGTAATGAAACTTGGAAGTGGGTGGGTCTTTTGTTTGCATTTCCTCCTCCACAGTTGGTGTCATTTTTTTCGGGTGTACAAAAGAAAGGGAGACAGACCCTCCTCTTGAATAAAGTGCTTTTTTTTTCTCAGGAGGTTCTTCTTTCTTACACTTTTGTACACACCTCACACCCCGCAACCTCCCAACCACAAAATGCAAAAGCCCAATTGGTAATTTGAGCAAAACCATAAGGAAACATACTTTCACAAAAGGATGTCTGCCCCCCACAGCAAAAATCCATAATCACTCAAGCAAATACCCTGAGAGAGAGAGAGAGAGAGAGAGAGAATAGAAGAGCTAGTTACATCCTGGAAGAAGCTCCATGAAGAAGGAAGCAGCAAATCACACCACATTTCCCTGGGATTCAAACCAGCCCAGAAGCCTGTCACACCTGTAAAAATTTGACAAAGAGCCCTCCACAAAGAGTAGATCTTTCATATATAATTATACTACGCCTTTGGAGAAATTTGGACGATCCATCTCAAAGGATGCACTATCCAGCACCACCCAACCATGTTTGTCAAAAATCCCTATTGGAGCATCCATCCAGTGAGATGGCACGTCATGTCACTAAAACCCTCCAGAACTCCCACACCTCCACCACAGCTCCACAATTCACTCCACCAAACAGCAATTAAAAAAACCCAACTCTTTTTCTCTTTCCCCTCTTTTTCTCTCACTCACAGATTTAACTGGTTTAGGAGTTTTTGTGTTGCTGCTGCTGCTTCCCCAATGTCTTCATGATCATCTTGTGGTTCCGGGTGACGGGGAGGGGGTGCAGCACAAACTGTCACTGATGGGCGTAGTCGTACAGGCATAGCTGCACCTGCAGGCATTCTTGACATAGATGGCAGATGCATCATGCCCCACAAATCAGAAGAGTTTGACCATGACATGGGATTGTAGGAGCCATGCATAATCGAGGATGCATGATCAATTTCACTCATTTCACTCCTATTGTCTGTCTCTGTGGTTGCTTTGGAGCTTTCCCCTCGGAGCCATTCATCCTCATCATGCTGATGTTCACTAAGAGGTGGCAGTACTTCATGCCTGTCCCTGTTGCTGCTGCTGCGCACTCCCAGATTCCGCACATGCACAGGTGCAGCAGCTCGCATAAGATTTCCCATGGAGCCTGCTATTACCCTGCTGCTTGCCAAAGCTTCTCTGGAAATATCCCTTGATAAGCCAGATGCAGCAGCAGCCAAAGCTTCTCTAGACATGTCCCTTGACAAAGCAGAAACATCCCGCAGAGTCACTGACGAGCAGCTTGCCTTTTGTGTACCAACCAGCCGATATCCTGGACCACCTGTCGTCTTTGACACAGCACTGCTAATGTGTGGCTGCTGCTGGTTCCGCAGGATGCGATGCTGCTGTTCCACAGCTGGTAACTCTGTTATCCTAGAACCAGAGAAGAATTGGCCTGCAACCCCTGCACCACCATTCTGACAACTTTCCCTCACCGACGGCAGTGATCTGATCCTTGTGGGAAGCATTGATCCAATACCAGACTGTGAAGGCAACTGCTGCTGCATTGAGGGCAGAGTACCTTCCTTGCCATATGCAATAGCCAATGCTCTAGCTATGGTGTTCTGCTCCTGCTCTTCACTCAGTTCTGCTTCAGAGGGAGGTGGTGCCATAGTCCGGTTCACAACTGGCACGACATAAGGAGCAAAAGAAGGTTAGCTCAGAGACTTTAGAAGAAAACTCCGTCAACTAGAAGAGGCCAAAGAAAGGATATACATCAGTATGAAGAAGAGCTTGAAGAGAAATCCCCACTAACAACGAGAAAGCGAAGACAGAACGAATATGCATCAAGATGAAGAAGACCTTGGAGAGAAAATACTATGAACAAAAAGGAATAGAAAGAAAGAAAACGCATCAACGTGAAGAAGAGCTTGGAGAGAAAGGCTGGAAAAGAAGAATAACAGGACACAGAGGATTGCAAAATTGCAAGAAACTCACGTTGCTTTAGAGCTGACCAAGCTGCCATGGCTGCATTCTTCTCTGCTTGCTTCTTGGTCCTAGCAGCTTCTCCTGAGAATGTCATGCCTGCTACCTCCACAGAGCATGTGAAGACAGGCAGATGTCCAGGTCCGGAACGTGTGGTAGTGTACACAGGCAATGAGACTCCAGCTCTTTGAGCTGTTTCCTGCAGCAAGTTCTTGCACACTCCCGTTTCATCCTGCGGCAAAAAACCACACTATATATTGGTTTCCACTCTCAACAACAAAACCCTTCTTCGCCGCAGCAAGAGCAGCTCAAGTAACGAGACTTGGATAAAAACAAGAGGAAAAAACACAACACTAGACGAAGTCTTACAAAGAAGCGCGCAGCAAGAGACTGAGAAGATGAAGAGCCTCGTCGGAACAGAACATTGAGAGCGACTTCAGCTGCTGCATGCTCAGCTTGACGCAAGGTGCTGCAGTAATTAGGGCTTTCGAAAAGCTCGCCATTGAAGATCACAGTGGCCTTGAAGCGAGGAGCATGGTCAGGCCCTTCTCTGATACAGGCATACGCCGGCAGATTGAAGCAGCTCCTCTGAGCAAGCTCTTGCAGCTGATTCTTGTACATACCTGCAAAAGAAAGAAACAGTAGCCGCGGCTCATGAGATCTTCCGCGAGCTTTGTGTCTCTCTACCTCCCTCTCTCACTCCTCTATCTCAGTTTGTTTCCACTGCCTGATTGTCTCACCGAGCTCCTCGCACCTGCTGCTTATGCTGGTGAAGAATGTAGCTACAAAATGTGTCCATGAAAAACAAAGCCACAAAATGAATCCCTCGAAAGAAGCTCGTTGGGAAAAACTACAAAAAATGTTTCTGGATGGCTTCTCGACTCTCGTTAACAGCAAATGCGCTCAGAAAAAATGACACAGTAAAAAGGAAATCATGAAGAGGGAGCGAGCGAGTGCGCAGCAGCGATGGCGCACCCCGCAGCGGAAGGAGTGACCGCAGAGCAGAGCCGAGCCCCGAGCCGAGCCTAGAGCCGAGCCGAGGCTCGAACCGGGCGCGCCCGTCCGGCCACCCGGAGTTCCGGGCGGAGAACGGACAAGCGGAAGCGACCGGCCGGCGTGCGGGCGGTCAGGAGAAGCAGTCTGTGTTTTGCTGGCAATTTTGTGTTATAGCCAAAGTGGCGATGATCCACAGGAAGATTTAGCCAGATTTGGCTACAATCTAAAAATGAAAGTAATTCTTTTTTTTAATAAATCCTTCTATATTTTTCAGCTACCTACTTGAACCATGTGTACAAATATGGAGATTTTTATTAAATTTTTGGATAATTTAAGGCTATTAAAAATCTCAAAAAAAGTAAACGATTTTACCACTTTAAAATATTTTAATATAAGCATTTTTGGCTACACATAACCAACCAGCGTAAAAAAGGCTGGACACAAGATCTCTCTATCATCGAGAAACGTCAGAAATACATCCATACATCCATCCATCCATCCTTCCAATCTATGAGAACATATCTATCTATCTATCCAAAAAAAAAATTCATCCATCTATCCGATAATTATTTATCCATCCACTGAAAATTGGAATAAACTCCAAAGAAATTAAAAAACGTTTACACTCCCCCCCCCCCCCCCCCCCCCGGGGGGGCCCCTTTTCCTTTTCTCTCAATTTATTTCGGCCACAGAATTAGAACATGGGTGGGTATAAAAGAAGTGGGCGTTTTATTAAATAGGTACCTACCCTACTACTGCCCCAAGATGGACATTTAATTTCACCAATTTAATTTTTTTTGAGGGACGACAGTTACTGGAAAAAGAAATTAATGACCATGAGTACTCCCCCCCCCCCCCCCATCCACCCCCCTCAGACCCCCCCCAGACCCCAGTGCCCACTCTAACGTGGCGCTTTTATTATTATTATTATTATTATTATTACCACTCAACTAAGAATTTATTTTTTTAATTTATTTTGACAATTGTGAGAGAGTGGGTGATGTTTTTAATGAGTTTTCATCATCTTTCTCTTTGGAGTTCTGACACATTAAACCAAGAGTACTAAATGTTTTGGATATATATTTTTTAAATAAATAAATAAATAAATAAATATTCGAGTTGTAGCTACTAAGCTTCAAGGCCAAACCATACCCTAATATTTTATTTTTACAACACCCTACAATTATTTTTTATTTTTTCAAAAAGGCAAAAAAAACCACCCATTGAGTCAATATTTTATTAGACAACTTATATAGATATATCTATGTATATATATATAGATATATCTTTGTGTGTGTGTGTGTATATATATGTACATTTAAGACAAAATCCAACCCATTGGTTAATATTATCATTGGTTTATAATGCCCTAATTTTGGAGCATATAGGTCATATATATATTTCATGGATCCAATGTATGCTTTTATGGTTTAAGTAGTACTACTACTTGTGATCATAAATGTAGTTAAACGTGGTTTTGGGAAAACTAATAGGTCCATTATGTTGCTAATCACCTACTTTTAGGGGTAGTTTTAAATGTTCGCAACTGGTTTTTTTTTTTTTAATTCATGGGCATGAGTTGTGTGGGATGGTGAACATTGAAAACACCAAGTGAAGTGATTAGGGGGTCTAGGGTTTAGGGTTTAGGGTTTAGAGTTTTACCCATTTACTACTAGGTTACTACATACTACTCAATTGAGTTTAGCAATTGACCCATGGGGTTAGGGTTCACCTATTTACTAACTAGGCTTCTACTACTCAATTGAGTTTAGCAATTGACCCATGGGTTTAGGGTTCACTTATTTACTACTAGGCTACTACTACTCAATTGAGTTTAGCAATTGACCCCTGGGTTTAGGGTTTACCTATTTACTACTAGGCTACTACTACTCAATTGAGTTTAGCAATTGACTCCTGGGTTTAGGGTTTACCTATTTACTACTAGGCTACTACTCAATTGGTTTTTTAGCAATTGTTGCGGACTCCTTTTGATTGAGTACTTATTACTATGTCACCTAAGTGGGGGGAGATTGTGGGTGAAGAAAACACATTATGATTGAACACTTGAACCTGGATTTTCTTTATGATTTGATCATATTTTTTGGGGGCAGGGCAAATTGCAAATCACAGCTAACTAAAAGCAACATGATCTAGCCTTAGTCTGTAGGCTTACATTTTATTTTTTTGGAAGTACTTAATTTTACACGAGTAATCATCTAGCCCATGGGTGATTTAGAAAGAGAGTCCATGAGAAACTTCACATCCTAATGTGAAGTACATGGTCAATCCCATCCATCCAAGCAAAAATTCATATCCGTTTGTACACATAACTTATTGTTGTTGTTAGGGTTATTCGGCTTCGAAGACAAATTGTGGCCAAGTTTTCCACCATAATAACCATGTATGTTGTTTTAATAATACCCATTTGAGTTTTGGTCATAGAGAATGAATGGTAGGTACTCTCTGACATCAGAACCCCCTTTACTCGTTACAGGGCTCATTAATTAAGGACCATGGAACAACGACGATTGTGTCATGTCAAACAAGATCCATAGTTTGCAGTTCTTTTTTTTTGGTTTTGGTTACGTGTGTTAGACTACCATCAATAGGACTGTATGTTTGTGGTTGTTTTGGTGTATAATTGGTGCACTACAGCTTCAATTATGTGTGTGTCGTGTGAAATAATTTTCCAATATGTTTTTGTGTTTGTAAAGATGATTTCATGATATGGGTAGCGCCTTAATAATGGGCCCCAATGGAGATCCTTTTGTTTCCCAAAGTTGTGGTAGTAAAGAAGGATGATTTCATCATATGGGTATTATGATAATGGGGCCCGATGAATAATACACACTTTCTTTTTCTAAACGTGTGTTAGTAGAGAATGATTTCATGCTATGGGTATTGTGATCATAGGTGTGAATGGATTCCTTTAAATTCCCCCTACTTTGTGTTAGTAAGGATAATTTCATGATATGGGTATTGTGTGGTGTGGGTGATGGATTATTAGTTAGTATAGAGTAGTGCCTAATGCCGCGGGGTGTTACTGGAATAAGGGCCCATGCACATGGCAAAATCAACATACCCACCAAATACCCAATTCGAGTATGACAACGTTTTCAAGAAAATGAAATGCTCACAAGTGCAAGCATTTTGTCTTCTGAAATGCCCCCACAGGTTCTTCAGCTCTCTCTCTCTCTCTCTCTCTCTCTAAATGTGCATACACATACACTAAAAGTTTGGTTTATTTATGTGTACAGAGCAAAAACTAGTTATACAGAGCAGAGGCACTACAACAATGTTATACATTGGAGTCTAGAGCACTTGTTACGAGGATGATACTACTAGTACTACTACTACTACTGCAATTTTCCCTAGCTTCTAGTAGTTGTTGTTGTGGTGGTCCTTCGTAGTAGTAGTAGTAGCCCAGCTTTTGCTTCAAATGTCAAAATGACACAAAAGAGAGAGAGAGAGAGAGAGAGAGTGAGTGAGAGAGTGGACCTGTTGCTGTGGCAGTATCTGGACCATGAATGTTCAGGGAAAAATGGCTCCAGGAGTTTTGTGATGAACTTACTTCCAGAAAGTAAAGTTAGGAGGGGGGGGTGGGGGGGGGGAGAAGGAGGAGCAGCAGCAACAACAGCTGAATCCTGATGAGCAGAGAGAGGTTCTGAACAAACCACAGCAGATATCATACCTTTCAGGCAGGAGGGAGAGAGGGAGAGAGAGAGAGAGAGAGAGAGAAAGAGGGAGGGAGGGAGAGAGGGACACAGCATTATTTGAAAGCTTTTGGTGCACTGTGCATTGGTTCAGAGTAATAGCATTTAAGTGACAACACTGGAGAGACTTTATGATGCAATTTAAAATTGTAGTTGAGATAATCCAAGGACAATTCTGGTTGCTTGATTGAGATTAGTGCTCATTAATTGTCCCCTCTTTCATGTCTGGAGCTGCACATCATCATGGGCATAGATAGCTGAATAATTGGAATTTTTTTTTTCCTGTTGCACAATTGAGTGGAGTCATGAGTGTGTGTGAAAGTTTTTGAAGCTTTGAGGCAAATTTTATTTTTCTAACTCTTTTTCTTTTTCTTTTTCAATTTTTTTTTTTTTTTCCTGATGTAGCTCAAAACTGGCAACAGTGTGTTTTTTTTTTTCTAAGTAAAATTTTTTCAAATAATTTTTCACAAATAATTTTAAATCATTTTTTGTCATGTTGTCAAATTGGCAATCATGCACAAGGAGATTTTAGCCACATCTGGCTATGAAAGTACAAATTTATGAATTTCCTTTTTATATCCTGGTTACTTGCTTGAACAATGTGTAGAAAACATGACAATTTTTGAGGGTAGAACTTTTTTCTTTTTTCTTTTTTCCAAAAATTGGTGTTGAAAAAACAAAAATAAAAAGAACATTTGATAGAGTATTATTATTTTTTAAACAATTCGCCAACAAACCCTCAAAAAAAAAACAAAAAACAAAAAAAAAAAAAAAGTGACAATGAATGATTCGTAAGACTATTTAGCCACATAATTTGGCTATTTAAAAGTTCTGAAAAGATTTTTTTTAATTTAAGCATGTTTTTTTTTTAAATGTATATGTTTTTGGCTACTCCTATAGCAACTTAATACAGAATTTGACCCCCAAAAAAATTATTAAAATTGCTCGAAATTTGGCGACTACAAATACCCCCCAAAATAATAATAATAATAATAATAATAATAAGCCATTTTTAATTTTTCACCTCCCCCAATCAAAGCATCATAATAAATAATAAATAAAACTGTGGGAAACTTGACTAGGGTTAAATGCCATCAATGAATGGCCATTAGAGTTGACAACGTTTACTGGCATCCAATTCACAGAGCCATTACTATACATAATAAATTTTATTTATTTATTTTATTTTTATTTTTATTTTTATTTTTAAAAAGCCACGCGGAATCAGGTTATTAGAAATAAGCCAGTCCCACTCGACTACTCTTCCCCGGAAACCAGCTGGCTACATACCTACCTACCTACTTACCTACCTCCCTACCTACCTACCTGCAATTGGTAGGTAATGTAAGTGCTCCCTTATGTATGTACATAAATAAGTAGGTAGGTAAAATACAGGTGAATGGTTAATAGTTAACTAACCTTTGTAGTTAGTTAGGGGACAGGAATGCAATGGAAAAGTGTTTTTTTTCTTTTTCTGTCCCTATATCATCCATCCAAGCCCTTTCCTCTGTATTTCATAATTGACTAGCCCTAGTAAAAAGTGTTGGGTGGTTTTATTCTTGAGTTTTTATTCTTAACCTTGGGAATAAACCAAAAATATAAATAAATATAATTTTTTTTTATTAATTAAATTTTTTTTGTTTAAAAGAACTCAAAAAAATTAAAATGGTTTAATTGTTCTTTTAAACAAAAAAAAATTATAATGGTTTAACCAAAAATCAAAACTAGATATATTCCAAAATGGCCAAGACCGGGTAACTTACCAGCCTACACGGGTATTTAACCATTTTTGTACATGAGTTTACGTACCTAGTTATGCCTACTATGTACAAACCTATTTGACTTACAAAATAGGACCTATATTTTTAGGTCTATTTACCGAGTACTACCCGGTTACTTTGACCTACCTACCTAGTTAGTTATATATAGGGACCTATTTATTTTTTATTTACAGGATAGGTTCTCAATCAAGGTGAAAAACTCAATTAGGTTTCATCCACAACTAACCAACAACTTGGGTAGGGTTATTCATCATCCACAACTTGGTTAGGATTATTCATCCACATCCGGTGAGTAATCATGTTAGAGGCCACTACATATAATGCACATGTTGAAAGCTGCAAGATCTTCAATTTATGTACAAGTTGATTTGGAGTTTTTTTTTTTTTTTTTTTTTTTCCTCCTTGACTATATAGTAAATTTTTTAGGCTATTACAAAATTTCACAAATTTTGTAACTAATTCTACCAATGTCCAAAAAATTATAGTTGCACTTATTATATAATTTTTTAATTCCCTTGTATTTTTTAGGATATTTTAATTTCAAATAAATACACACACACACACATATATATATAATGTTTGTGTCAAACTCTTTTTTCTAACGATTTGGGTGCCTCTACCTTCAATGCATGGGCTTTGGTTCATATTTTGTTGTGTTAACAATGATAACAAGGGGTGTGTATTGCAATGTGGCCTTGCGATTTACATTAAAAAGGTATCTTAGGGCAAAAGAAGAATTTATTTTAAGTATCTTAAGGCAAAAAATAAAGAATTATGGACTCACATTCAAAATATTTCACCATGCAAAAATACAAACTTCAAAATAAATCCTCTGTAACAAACCAAAAAACCCTTCAAGATATCATGTTAACTCTATAACTAATCTCAAGTTTCAACACGTGCCCAAAATATCATCATGTTTTCAAAATTCCTCATATAAAAATAGACCTACTACGTGTACCTAGGGGCCAAAATCCATTAAGCTTCTATATACTCTATAATGAATCTAACCACAATAGGGGGATGACATAGTGTTGTACATTCTTCCTCTAAAGATGACTTGTATGATACCTATTGTGTAGTGATCACAATACATGGGGTTGTTATCATGAGTGAGGCCTTTTTATAGTGGTTGTATTTAACTCAGGAAATGTTAAACTTGGAGTCCAAATTTAACTCTTCCTAAGTGAAGGGTTAACTATAGTCACCAAGAAGCCCAACTCAAGAAGATATGATTTTGAATTCCATATTTGTAATGTTTATAACCAAGCCAAAAGAATTAGAAGTATCTATGTTGTTGGCAAGTTGTTGATCTTTTTTCATAACCGTCAATTAGGTTTTTTTTTAAATTTGATTGGGTGTCAATTAGGTTATCAATATTATTTTGGGTAATAAGGTATGTGGTTTGTAAATTGATGAATCATTGCACAATGAAAGTCCTAGAAAAGAAAATTCCTAATCTATTTCCAAAAGGTACATAAAGGAGTTGTTTGAATGTGCAAAATGTGAATAATCGTCACTGTCAATCAACAAGAAGGATGTGGAACTACTTAGTGATGTCGCATTTGGCTTTTAAAGGCTAAACAACCAAGAGGGACCAAGCCAACAACAATCAAACCACCCAACTTATTGCTTCAATGTGATGAACCTGCAAGTGCACTTAATTTCAAAAAATCAAGGTGGTTTTTCAATGTGACATTCATTGTGACCATGAAGGCAACTAGAATGTTGCTCCAAGAGCAAGTAAACAAAGCACAACCATGTAATGTATTTGCCTCCTTGCAATCATAGAACAAGTTTATAAAAATGGGAAATGTTCTTGCCACTCAAGGTCTCCCATCTCGATCAAACATTGGAATGGGAAATGCTCCTACCATCAAGGTCCACAATCTCAATTTGATAAGCAAAGGAAAACCATGAAAAAGAATTAAAATTGCCACAATCGTATGTTTGTTGCAACAATGGAGGTTGTGGAAGTTGGATCCAAGATCCATGTTACACAAATGTTTGGCATGTTTTGTCATGTCATTATGGAACCACGTGTATGGACTTTCATAGTCATGAAAAAAAGGCAAGGTAAACATCTTGTGCAAAAAGGAAGAGGTTGCATTTATCTTGTGTGTGAAGAAGATGTAATCAATTGGGCACCTTTTAACATTCACACAACTGAAACTTAAGGTGACTAAAATTACACAACAAAGGATTACTCCTTTCCAAAATGGCATTCCTAGATGGGGGTGGTTCAAATGGTTCAAGAAACACATTTTTGACTTATCATTGAAAGTCAACCATGGTCTAGAAGTTGGTTGTGCAAAAGGGTTGTGCCCAACAAACGTTGCATCATTCTACACAAACCTAATCAATATTAACAATGCACACACCTATTAACTAGATCATATTTGAAATTGTGATGAATTAGATGCACAAGTTGGGAGAAATGGGGGTGTGCAAATCTAGTTAAAATGGGCTCCAAATTGATGCACTTGATTACACCAAACAAGAATGAGTGATTATATGTGTTGTCTTATATCAAAGCTATAAGGAATTCACTTCCAAATTTCTGTATTTTCAAAGGTAAACAATTTTGCGAAAATTTCATTTAAAAATGTGAGATTGGAACTACAAAACATGGATGACCACCAATTTATTTGAGAAATGGATTTCATATTTCATCATATTTGTTTGGGCATGCGAAGATAACTTGAATATTACTAACACTTGTTGGTTTTAAATGGCTATAATTCACATGTTACAATAGATGTTGTGCATAAGGCAAAACAAGTGGGTTTGGATTTTAATACACTTTCATCACACACAAGTCATGTTTTTCCTCTTAATGTTTAATGTTTCAAACCGTTCAAAATGACATTCAAAAACTTACAAGGATGTGTGGACCCTATCTAATTAAAAAAAATGGCACAATGGATGTCTATAGCCTTTAGAAAAACATTAAACCCACATAACATGCGCAAGGGGTTCAAGGCGACTATAATATGGCCTTTTAACCCATATGTTATGGCAAATAAGATGCATCCCAATAAGACATTTGTGGAAATAAAAACACATAATATAAAATTCAATTAAGTCAATTTGCATGTTGAGGAGGTTTTGGCTTAGTCAATTCCAATTGATGAGAATATTTGCCACTACCATGTTGACATCAATGTTTTTAAGTGTGAGCACATTGCACAGTTTTTGTCTCAAGGTTGTGCAATGATCCAAGTAGCTCGTCAACTAAAATGAACCCCATAGACTTGATCACTCTAACATCAACGTTGCTTTGTAGCTTAATAACCATGTGTTTCATTTTTTGTTTTTGTCAAAAGCCTCATGCAAGCTTATGAGCCATGTCTCAAGGGAAGAATCGTTGATAAATTAATCAAATTATATTATGGTGGCCTTTCACTTACATGTGTGCATTTTAACTAAAGCTAGCCCACAAAGAAAAAATTATTAAATAGCATAAGCAATAAGAAGGAAAAGATGTTGGCATCAAAGGATGGAAAAGCTATTAATTTTTTTGAAAAGAGCTAAGCAAGCATGCAAGGTTAGATTAGAAGGTCACCAAGATTTTTTTTGATGAAAGGTGGTCTACTAACAATTTTTTTGATTTTGCAATAGTTTAACATATTTGAAATTTGAACTTCCCAAGCATAGAACATGGTACTCGCCATTGGCATAAATTCAGGTGTTGAAGGAAGTACAATTTCTTCTTATTTAAATAAGTCCTATAGTCAAAAAGTCATAACCTACATCAAAACAACGTGATTTGCTGCAAGGATACATTGTTAGGCCCAAAACTAGCATTGGATAAAACTTGTTAGCAGGTGTTTAACATCCTTTTAAATTAAGCATGTGAACTTTTGAAATTATAACAAATGGACTAATCAAGCACAATGTCTTTATACATGGATTTTTAAAAGACTCAATATGTGTTGTAAAAATAATAAAAGATCTAAAAATAAAGTCCTTTGGAATAAATCTTTAGAAAACTTAGTTATGGACTTTTAAATGGTCAAAATTAGACTTTAAAACAAAACCTTCTTGAGTTTTTTTTCTTCCCAAAAGCATGTGTTTTCAAGATCTCTTCAATGGCCACCAATTATATGGACTTCATTAGGTTGTTGGTTATCATATAATCCCCATATATTAACAATAACAAAATTGATTGCAAAATTTAACATTAAAATGGACTTTTATGGAAGAATCACTTCGAAAATTGATACATTCATTTGTGCATTCACCCAAACCACTGTTAAGTTTCACTAGAGTGGAATGAGATTGTTCAACAAGTCATCATAAGAAGCTCCAACATTCATGAAGACCATGGAGTGAAAAAAATGCAAGTGATTAGCAAGATGGTGCATGATTAAATGCAATTAAATGTTTAAAGTTGGATTATTTGTAGTTGGTTTACAAGTCACGTGCTAAGGCTTTTGTGGCATTGTAAGTGCAATGTCCATAATGTGGTGGCACAAGAATCAACAAAATTTCGACACATTTAAAATTAGTCTTGGATAGTTTTGCAAGATGCACATCACATTATTCAAATCAATGTTCCACTATCCTCATGATAAATTGCCATATATCAAGTATTAATTTTGAGTTAATATAAAAAGGGCCTAGATTAAAAATATAATATAATTTCATTATGTATGAACTTCCTAAATGCTCGTAATAGATGCCTTAACTTATAGACTTTGGAAATAATTTCTTAAAATTTCATGGATGCATAAAAAATTGTGATTCCATTTTTTGGTTTGGTATTCATTCATTTGCTAAACCAATGAACCTTTTAACAAATTTTAAGCCCGTTTATATTATGGGTTATGTAAAAAAAATTATCCATGTATGGACCACATACTTTAACCATTAGTTATGCATAAATGTAGGCATCAAATGACCAGTTGATAACCACCATTTATCATGCTAGCTATTTTTTAGCCAATTATAAGGTTTTTTACAAGATAAAAAATTTGAGTTAAAAAACATTTCTATCATAAAATTGTTTAGTGTTTTAGGATTGATAAGCTACATGGATGATAACCTAGGTCATCCATGTAGGTTTGAAGTAGCTTATTAGATTTTAAAATTGTAAAACCAATTAGTTAGGTTACTAATTAATAATACAAAAATCAATAACCATTTTATAAATTATTAATAATTATATTGATAATTACGTCAAAATTCAAAAAACAATTCACTAATCTTTACCATGGTACAATATTCATAGGTGCTGACTTACCAAAAACCCACCATTTCAAAATAATGTTGAACTTTTTACTATATTCAATAACTAATTGGAAGGATGGAGTTATCCCTTAAATGGTTGAAGAGCCAATTCATTCATATTAATCAAGTGGCACACTTTGCATCCTCTTTTAATTTCCTTATAAATAATTGACATGCTTGAATTAGTGGCAAACTTTGCATTGCCCTTTTAATCCCTTTAATTTTTTTGAATTAACAACACAAATTAGGGTGTTATTGGATTAAATAAATTAAGATATGCAACATGTCCATGTAGAAACATCTTGTAGAAAATTTGATCTCTAGATTAATCCATTTAACAGTTTTTTTATTTCTTCATATGCCTAAGACATCAAATTAAGCATATGCAAATTTAGTTTGGTAGATTCATGCCATAATTGTTCTTAATTAGAGATTGAGAATGAGGTCAAGGAAAATCAAATTAAATGTTAGGGACTTGAAGTACGATTTTGGTAGAATTATAAATTTTGTTAACTTGGTGAATCAATCAAACATTCATTTGATGGCTACATGATGTCAAATGCCAAGAATATGAAACACATAAAAGTTGAAATTAACCTTGTCAATTAGGTTTAGAAATAAATTTATATTTTAATGACCTTGTAATTAAGAATCCTAACACCATGGGAATTTGAAAATATCACAATAAACTATAGGAAATTCTCACAATCATAATGTAAGATGAAATTTAAAAGAATGGTATAGAGCAAAATTGATTGGGTCTTTGGATACTCAAATGGGTAGTTAATTATTTGAAACTATTTACTAAATGTTGGAAGTTGGGACTTTCTTTCCATTTAGTTTTTTTTAATTATCAAACTCCAAACAAATTTGTAATGTACTAATGATCATTGTATTATTTAAAAACTAATGTGACTATGGTAAAAAAAAGCTTTTGGATTAAGGATGTTATGTGAGTTTTTACATCTTTTAATAAGAAAGTAATGCACTATGATTTATCATGATCATGCACCATTCACATGAATTAAGGCTAGCCATTGTGGACTACCTTAATCGAAGATACAACTCAACATCAATCAGTGTGTTAAAAATATTAAAATTATGAACACATGATCAATTATTGAAAATTTCCAACTTTTTAAATTTAAATAAGCTAATAAAAAATAGATCAAAATATAATACTTATTTCAAAAAATCAAGTGTAACGATTTAAATTTGATTTTGGGTTAATAATGAAAATATAAAAATCATATATATTCTTTATAATATATTTATTTGCTAATGTCAAAACATATTAAATTATTTTTTATGTTTCAATTTGGTCCATACATAAGGATTTTGTTTTCAACTTTGTGAGGTCACAAAAAATTCCAAAAAAAACACTAAATTTAATCAAAATTGCAATGGACAATCTAAAGCTCCAAATGTTTTTGAAAAAATTGATCACCATAGTGGCAAAATTCACCAAGACAAAATTTGGCCCTAAATTCAAATATAACTTTCGTTAGGATAATTAATTTTTCCGACAATGAAATACATTCTACATGTGACAACATCTAATTATTTTCATAGTTACATTTGATTTTGTGATGTTCAATTTATTTTAAATGTAAAAAAATGACATTGATTTAACATATTTATTTCAAAAATTCCAATGTAATTTTTTAATTGCAATGTATTATAGTTTCATAATGAAATCATTTTCACAAGACATATTAATTCTCACCCATTTTATTTTCATTTTCAAATGAGTTTTACATTTCCACAAAAAAATATTGCACAAAGAGAATTAACTGGAAAAAACCTCAAACAATTACATAATCTACCTAGTTAGTTTGTAAAAGAATTATCAAAATCCTGGAAAATCATAATGCAAACATTCACAAAAGATAGGATGAGATATTGAAAACATCATTCACTTTTCCCTCCTTTCATCATCATGCAAAAAAAGACGCATTTGTAAAGTGTGATGTATAAAATAATGCACAAGTGAAAAACCAAATGTCATTTGTGTAAAGGCCATGGACTCAATAGTCCTAAATACACATTGAATGAAGATTGTTGGGTATAAAAACACATAAAACACAAAAAAAAACGTGCATATTAAAGACTACATGTTGTCAAGTAGAACTATCAATCAAAAACATAAAGTAAAACCTTTGAAATACACAACAAATGTTTAAGAAAATAGTTGTTGTGACAAGAAGCTAATTACATTCCCACCCATTTTTTCAACTCTACTACATGCTATACTAAAACGTGCAAATTGCTTTCATCATTGTGAGCTTCTATCCACCATTGTTGCTACCTTACATGGCTATAGCTACCATCCTTTTGGGAAGAAAAAATCTAATAAAATAAAACCATAATCTTTTACATAGAAAAAACCATGTATTATCATTTCACCAATAAGTTAAAGGCAAAATAAAAAGAAAAAGAAAATCATAAACCTCCAAAACTCGCAAAGTTCATATGGACAATGCCCCAAGTAAAGCTTTCAAAAACATATGTTTTGAGAGAAAAAATTTGAAAATAAATTAAAATGTAACTCATATGGACTTATGAAAATATGGTCCAATTCAAACCATTCAAAAGTCCCAAACTATGATTTGGTTAAAGTTAACAAAGAACAATTCTTGATTTGAATCTATTATTTCATATTGTAACACATATTAAGTCAGTAACAAGAATTTAGAATGAAAATTGATACAAATTGATCCATTAAGGTTTTGCAACTAAATGACCATTCCATATTTTTTGAACTTCAAAAGTTCATTATTATTAATGAACGAACTATTTATAAAAAATAATTTGACATAAATGTTCATAATCAAGTTGTTTGTTTCAATTCAAGTCGCAATTAGTATATCCAAGGACATATTAATCACCATACACACATTTGGGCAAAATGCACCTATGAAAAAACACCATTCCATCACAAAAGCTAGCCATCATACTTTGCATTCACCCCTTACTAAATAGGCAATGACAAATCCCAACCTACTAATAGTAATTTAAAAAGTACTAGGATATTTATTAGGCTATAAAGATTATCCCATCAAAATATTTTTTCCCTTGGAATTCCATTTCACTTTAACTTTTGATTTTCCAACCATGGAAGTAATTGTGTGATGATAATCATTGTCAATGAATAACTTGTATTAAAAATCACACATTTTGTACTAACCTTAAAACACTTAAACATAACCTTAAGCAACACCCTAGACACTAGACCCTAGTTACTTAGATCCTTACACCCCCTAACCTAAAAAAATCAGATTTGAGTGACACTACAAGTCCAACCAAAATGCAAAGACATATCATTTGCTTTATGAACAACATGCTTTGCTTGCTTTCTCCTCCTAAAAGGCTCTTATGGCCGAAGCAAAAAGGAGGTAAGGCTTTTGATTCCACCTCAATATGTATCAAAATTTTGAGAAATCTCAAATGTGGTTATTATCAAATTTATTTTAAGTAGGACAACTTTAAATTTGATAAATGATGATTGTCAGATGAACAATTTCAAATTTGGAATTTGTTTAGCCCATTCCTAGGTTAAGAGGCATGAAAAGGCGTCTTTACATATCTTTGTCTTTTTAAAGTTTTTTTTTTCCAACACCATATTCAAAAACAATAATTCAACACTTTCCCCACCAATTTGCATCCCAATTTTTTCAATTGAACCTTAATCCAATAGATGAATTGAATTGAATTGAGTTGGAATGGAATTTAGTTGAATTGGAATTCAATTCAAATCAAGTTAAGTTTCATTTGATGTATTTAAATTCAATTCGATTCAATATGAATTGAAGTGAGTTGAATTGAATTTCAATTCAATTCAAGTTACATTGCAATGTTGATTTGTTACTTGGTAGTGCATCACAATGCAACACCCAAGTTTATAATATGCGTTTTATGATCTAATGTTAGGGTTGGTTGTTGAGTGTCCTTTGTGTCACATGATTGAAAAATGAAACTATTACTATCACCTCCATTTTATCTACTACCATCAATTCTACTTTCCTTAGTGATTACTTTGAAATTATGTGTCTTTTAATTGTTTGATAGCCTTTCCATTGTGGAGTAATATAAGTTATTAAAGTTGTTTTTTGTTACAAAGACAATGTTCATTTCTACATATCCTCAATATCCATACGTTGAGGATGTTTGTTTGTTTTGTTTGTGACATTAAGATCTCTCAAACTATGGCACCCATTTGGTTGTTGGTACCATTGGAAAGCCCTTGATGCATAAGGATGCATTAAGGTGGTTCCATAAGGTTTAGACTTTAGACCTACAATGCAATGAGTTATTGAATATTGAACAATTCTGTCAAAGAAAATTCAATAAAATAAGAACTAAAACTTTTTAGGGGAATTCAAGCAAGCTCTTGGTATAATTTTATGAAATCACCTCCAAGAAATCCTTTTAGTCTTACACTCTTCGCTATTGTTAGTAATATCATTTTGTATGTAAGTATTTTGTGTAAACATTCTTTTGCAACATAAGGAACAACATTATATTGGTGCTTGGATTACCATGTGACAACTCAGAGATTTGATTAATGGTTAAAGAGGAAAAGTTGAGAGCAAAGGTTGATAATTGCTAGTGTACACACTGCTGAAAATACAGTAAAAACCAGCAGCAAAAACCTCATCAGGACGTGATCTAAGTTGTGCCAATTCACAATAAGACAAAAAAAAAGCTTCGCAGATTGCCCCGAGCTATCTCGACAAAGTGAGTTTTGATAGCACTGATGCTGCCTGGTCACCACCCAAAAGAAAATATGGGTGTCGTAAGGCGGCAGCTGCTGAGAGGCGGCCCCTTCTCAGCAAGCCCCTTTCACAAATCAGTTTTGTCACTAAATCCCAACCTGTTCCACCATTGAGATCAAGCACCTCAAAATTGGTTCTCACTTTTGTTATTCCTCTCCACTTGTTCAAGTCATATCCCACCTCTGCTATTTCTTTCTTGAAGAGTTGGAGTCCGATAGGCGTTCGCAATCCACTGCACGCCATTTGTAGCAGTATCACTCCCGCTGAGTACATGTCAAAAAGATCGGGGCTGTTGAACTGCCATCATCACATTTCCACAAAGAACAACAACACCCTTTGTTTCAAAACCCTTTGTGTGTTTCTTCTCCACTCTTGATCGTAGCAATGAATTTGAATACTAACAACAGATACATCATACCTGCAAAATTGTGGAGAAAATCTCCACAACAACAACAATCTGAAGGTAACACAACAATGGGTGCAGTCATAACCTTATGAGAGTTGCTCACAAAGTGTCAAACCATCATCACCTTCATCGCAAATAGCAGTGATGAGCTGCCATGACTATCCACTACTGACTTCATCAGTTCCCAATGGTGAGGTAGATGAGGGAATGATAATCTGCCCAAAATCTGGGCAAACCATTCTAGGAAAAACGGCTCTTGTTTCTGTTGCATTTCCTGAAAAAAACAGCAATTTGAATGCTAACCCAGAGACATTGCACATGTATGCATCTATGCCCTACCAAAACACATGATCTGAAAACCCCATTTTTGGATATGTAATTCTTTACCTGCCAAATGAAGGGGGAAAGAGCAGCAGCAACAGGTGCCGGTGGAGGGTTTGGAGTCTCCTCAGGAAGAACATAAAGCTCTGGAGGGCAGTAATCAGGATCCAACATCCCTCGCTCTGGCACAAAATTCTTGCCCACTCGAAGGTCCGTGGCTGCACCAAAATCAATGAATTTCAATTTTCCCTTGTTGGTGACAACAAGATTTGATGGCTTCACATCACGATGCACTATCCCTGTTGCATGCATTTTGTTGAGGGAGCTGATAATCTGGCGCATTATTTGCTTGATTATCAGCGAGTGCCGTTGCAGTTGACCCTTGCTCTTCAGTGTGCGACCGAATAATGGCGTTTCTAGATTCTCAGGAAAGTTGCGCTGCTTCATAAAATCCAACAATGTTGAATCACCCTGCAGCAAGCAGTTCATGACAGGTATGTGCGTGTGTGAGAGAGAGAGAGATTCATGATTTGTGTGTGTGTGTGTGTGTGATAGAGAGAGAGAGAGATTTGCTTCTTTTTTTTGACCTAAATGCCTCTCCACAGTGCTTTGTCAGTGTAACACTCTGCTTTGTCGTCTTCCTCTTTGCCAAAAAAATAAATAATAGAAGCTGAAAACTACTTGGTTGCATGAAAGATTTGGAAATCACTGAATGGAGTTTTGGGAAGGCAATTGGCTGCCATAGAAATAGGTACCTCGTATTTCCAGACAAGCCATTTGCCACCCTGCGTGAACTGACCCCGAGTAGCATCAGCTCTGAAGCTCCCCAGGTATTTGGCACAGGTATCTGGTGCAGCCCTACGCATTCTGTAATTGAACCACTCCTCCATCTCCCCACATTCATCTGCTCCTTGCACCCCAACTTTCACCTGCATGTCATTCAATATTTGTCATGCTTGTGTTTATTGGTCTTCAATTGGTCAGGAAGGAGGAAAAACACAAAGGGTTGGTCCTATGTGTGTGTCTGTGTGTCTGTGTGTCTGTGTGTCTGTGACCCACCCAGAAAACAAAACAACATGAAAACAGAGCAAGCTCAAGATAGAGAAGAATTCTTGCCTTCTTAAGGATGACTTTGTCAAAGCTTTTGTAGTCTTTGTACTCTTCGATACGGCGACCTCGTCTTCCAAACTCGTCGTCATCTTGATCCGTGGCCAATTTGCGGGGTAAAACAAAACCCGCATACACAGTGCCAAAGGAGCCTTCGCCGAGTCTCTCATCGACAAGAAAATCCGTCCTCTTCCAATTCCTTCTCCCCAGAGCACCATCGACCAGGAATTGGAGAGGAGCCAAAACGTACGAATCCAAAGCTCCTTTGAGAACTCCCGGTCGAGCCGTGAGATAAAACCACCCGAAAGCAGACCCACTCACGATCTTCCATCTCTCACCATCCGGGAGCTCCGCAAACGAGCTGATTGCTGTGGAACCCAGTTGTTGTATCACGCTTCCAGTATCCTGACTCGCCAATTGCTGCACAGTTTGCTTCAGGGTTCCATCCCAGACAGGCAAATTCGCGACCACATCATTCACAAGATTGGCCATCACCACGATGCTGCTGCTTCCTTGATGATGATGATGATGATGATCACCCACATTGCTCCTTGATCCTCCTCCTCTTCCTCTTCCGTCGCTGCCAAGCTTCACCATCCAGCTTCCAGGCAGATTGCTGCTGATGAAGAAGGATCTGCTGCCTACACCCAACTCCCCCCAGATATTGGAGCACATGCACACACAACATTCTTGCTTCGAATGTCTCTCCTTCCACCCTCCTCTTGTCCTCCCACTATCGACACCACTGCTGCTGCTGGCAATGAGATGATGTGGTACAAGAAGGGTTGGTGCTCGTAGGAGCTCTGCCATGTTGAGTGCTGCGTGCCTCTATGTGTGTGTGTGTGTGTGTGACCACCAAATGGTGCCTGCTGTAATCAATCCCTTTTCTTTGGTGGTGTTTCCAGAGGGGATGTATATTCTTCAGTAAGCGGAGGTAGGTAACGAACGAGAGCAGATAAGGATATTCCCTCAATTGGGTTGGTGAGTGCATCGTAGATTCTACGAGCTCTGTCACGATTCTGGATGATGAACCACACACGCGTGCGCACTCCCCAGGGTTTCTTTTCTTTCTTTTTGGGGTTTTCTGGTTTTCTCTCCCCGTCAGCGGTTCTGCGCTGTCGAGTTTCCGATTGTATCATCGACAGAAGAAGAACATTCTCACCATTCCTTCATTCCTTCTTGTGGCACAAACGGCAAGCATGTGTATCTGCATCTGCCATTTCACCGAAAGAGGATCCAGCAGCAGCTGTTGCGAGCTTCATTCAAGACTGCTGCTGAACGTATGTGGCACGTGCATCTGCGATCTCACCCAAGAGGATCCACCACCACCAGCGGCGGCAGCTGTTGGGAGCTTCATTCAAGACTGCGGCTGCAAGTAATGTGCATCTGCCCATCTCACCCAAAAGGATCCAGTAGCAACAGCTGTTGTTGGGAGGTTCATTCAAGACTGCTGCTGCAAGTATGTGCATCCGCCTATCTCACACAAAAGGATCCAGCAGCAGTTGTTGCTGGGAGCTTCATTCAAGACTTCTGCTGCAAGTATGTGCATCTACCCATCTGACCCGAGATGATCCAGCAGCAGCTGTTGTTGGGAGCTTCATTCAAGACTGCTGCAAGGATGTGTATATCTCTGCCATCTCACCCAAAAGAATCCTGCATCTGTTGGAGTTTCACTGAAGACTGCTGCTACAAGGAATGTGCATCTGCCATCTCACCCAAAGAGGATCCAGCCACTGTTGGAGTTTCACTAGAGACTGCTGCAAATATGCACATCTGCCATCTCACCCAGCCACACTAAGAGCACTTCTGTCATGCTAATGATTGTCAGAAGGAACAGCAGTAAATTTGAAAAAATTGGGAGTTTCTTATGACAATAAGGTTCTGAATCAGGATGCATTGGCAACAACCTGTCTGAATCCCAGACACACAGAGAGAGAGAGAGAGAGAGAGAGAGAGAGAGAGAGAGCTGTATGTTAATGGGGAGAAGCAGCATCTAAACTTCACAGCTAGCTAACTTCTTTCATTCTTTTCCTTTTGCGGCAAGTGCAATCTCAAGTGCAACCTCTGGCTTGCAATCCAGCAAAACCTTCAAAATCATCAAAAGCAACCAAGAAAAAAACCCATCAAATGGAGAACTTTCATATCAGCAGCAACTTGATCCGTCAAGAACCCAATTTCCACCAGATCTCTTGATTTTCCAAGAGAGGCATGGAGAGAGCGAGAGAGAGCTGTATGTAAATGGGGAGACACAACATCTAAAACTTCACAGCTAGTTGACATCTTTCATTCCTTCCCTTTTGCAGCAATCACAATCTCCAGTGCAACCTCTGGTTTGCTATCCAGCAGAACCTTCAAAATCATTGGAACCAACCGCCCCCCCCCCCCCCCCCCCCCAAAAAAAACTGTCAAGTGGAGAACTTTCATGTCAGCAGCAACTTGATCTATCAAGAATCCTATTTCTACTGAAAGCAGTTTAGCTATTGCAATCCAGTAAAACCTTCAAAATCGTGAAGAGACACCCCCACCAAAAAAGTGAAACATCAACCACCACCATCAGATGTGGAACATTCTTGTCAGCAGCAACTCAATCCATCTAGAATCTTATTTCCACCAAAATAACAGTGCCTCTATTCTCCATTTCAAATGGGTTTTGTGTGAATCACATCAATGGAGATCATGAGATCTTGTGTAGTTCATGTATTGCAGTTTGGTGTAGCTTGTTCCCTCCATTGAGTTCACTCAGACAAGCGTCAGAAACATGGAGACATTAAAGGAAACATCAAATGGCATTGCATGAAGATGTGCATGAATTTTAGTCACTTGTCTATCCCATCATTCCCAGCATAAAGGATTTTGATAATTGCCAAAAATTTGGTAAAGGAGCAAATCTTTGGTGATGGGAGAGCAAGTCAAATATTGCTGCACAATCCTTAAGCCTATCAATCAAGCATGTGTCATCAACAAAGAACAACAACCAAGTGGTTCATTGCTATTAAAAGTGATTACTTGCAATGATTTAGGTAGAGCTTGGATCCATTAGCCATATCTCTTTCTTGTTGTCCTTTGCATGTGGTTTTTCCCAAGGTTTTGACCAGTGTTGGGCAGTCACCCGCTTTGGCTGGTTCCAGTTCCAAATACCTGAACCAGAAGCTATTCAAAAATCTCCAAACCTCGAAATAACCAGAAGCAAGGAACTGTGGGGGTGAGGGAATCAACAGATGAATCTAACCTTTGGGTCTAGGTTGGGTGGGACCTGCCTAGGAGCCTAACCTTCGGTATTTTTGGAAAAATCCATAACCAGACCTGTTGGGTCTGTTAGGCTTGAGGTTTAGAATCAGAACTGAATTGAGATTGTTTCTAAAACCCAGTTTTTGTTCTGGTTATAGGGTTTAGGGCTTTAGGGTTTTGCTTTTTGTTTGTCTCTATGTCTCCATCAAGCTTTCTACCTCCATCACCTTTCATGAATCTTTCTACAACTTATCTCCTGCACCTTGCGCTCTACAAATTATCTCCATTTCCCAACCCTCTATAACTCATCTCCATTGCAATGCATCAATCCCCATTGCCTCACACTTTGCATTTCATCTCCATCATTGAACATTCTATAGCGTGTTTCAATTATTTTGCATTTTGCTTCGAAATCTCCATTGCCATGTTCTTTCTAGTTGTTTCCATGAATGTGTGTTTTTTAGTTTGTCTCCATCGTTGAATGTTCTATCTTTTGTAATTTGTTTCTATTACATTGTGTTTCACATCAAATCTCCATCACCTTGCACCCTACTTGACTTATTTGCATTATTGTTTTCTACAACTCATCTCCATCGAATCTTTGTCATTGAATTTCCCCTTTCGTGTAGGGTTTTACTTTTCATCGGATTCTTGTGTTTGCATCAAGCTTTTTATCTCAACCATCATTACTCTATGGTGAATGTCCATTGCATTGGTCTCATTGCATTACATTGTATCCACTCACCCTCCCCCCCTCCTTCAAGTTATTGTTTTGTTTTGTTAGTTGGTTTAAAATTTTGTTGTTTGATCCTTTTCTATGCTTTGTGAATTTGCATGTTGCCTTGTCCATCATCCAAATCACATAACAAAGGTTGCCCGTCTAGATTGCACAACAAACATCAATCATCATCCCTAACAAGTAAGGTATGTCTTCTTGTTCCAAACTTTGTTTTTTTTTTGTTTGTGTTTGTATTTTTTCTATGCATTTGATTTTTGCTTATCAAAGGTAGGTGTTGTCTTTTGTTCTTTTCATCAAGGTTTTAGGAAATGGACAACTTGCATGACGAAACATTGATCCCGAAGCTCATGCCATGGTTGACCTTAATGTTGAATTTGTAAAGAGCCCAAATGACCAAGATTATTGTAGTTCAACTTCTACATTAACCTCTATTGGTTGTGATGGTAGTCTTAGTACTATTGCAGTTAGAAATTTATTTACAACAATTATAACTATGAGGCTTCATGGTCAATGTTGGCAAAACAAAAAGATTCTAAAAGCAAAAAAGTTGCAATGCCACAACATAGGTTTCTTATGCAACAAACAATGTTTTAATCACTCTTTCAAAGGTAAATTCAACCCATCTTAAACTTGAGAAATTGACATGTGTTTTGTGTTACCCTATTGTTGCACTTGTAGGATTAAAAAAAGGCATCATCAACTACAAATCTACCAATGTCAACCCACAGGTTTGGGTTATAGCCCAAATTATTTTTGATACATTAGAGCCCATGGTCAGCCAATGTGTTGTTAACCAAACTCGAAGTTATTGGTTATTGTTTAATGCAGCTACTATTGCAAATTTCCTTAGTCATCAAAATGTGAATACAATGTTTGGCACTTAATTCCTTGAAAATTCAATATTTTCATGTAGAACTTTAAGTTTAGTAACAACATATGCAAAAGAAAGTGGTAACAATCTTGCAACCATTCCTTTCATTTATGCCACGCTTTTAGGAACACAAAGCTCGTAACATGTTGAATATGATGTTGGACTCACATTTCAAAGGATTAAGGTTGATCATATAATAAGTTGGGAATGAGAAAGTTCATTTGATTATAAATGAATATGGCACTTGTATGTTTTATTTTTGTTGTTGGTTCATGCTTATAAGGTTTTGAACTTATATGCTACAACTTGTTGCTGCTTTTATAGTGAACAATTCAAAATTGAGCAATCATGAAATGAACAATTGTGAAGGCACATCATTATATGACCATATGGAAGTTGATGAAGAGATGGTTTTATTAGTGGTCAAGGGTTTAGGAACCATTACAAAATAAGGAATGTAAATGATGATTAATGCAAAGAACCACTTGCATGGTGGAAAGTTCATGAATCACAAATTTTTATGTTGTTTTTGTGGCTTAACAAATTCTAAAGATTGTTGGGTCATAAATTGAGGTAGAAAGGGTATTATGCATTACATGTATATGCACAAACATGTAATGTTTTTAATTGGACATAAAATTTTTGGAAATGTTTGTGAACATTTATAAAAATTAACCATATGATGTTCAAGTGAGTACATCAATGTCCATGGACAAGTTCATGGAAATGGAAGAAAGATTAATGGAAGAAAATAGACAATGTGGGTAAATTAGGCTTTTGAAGCTAATGGATGATAACACAGTCAAATTTTAGGTTTTTTAATTTTGTTTTCTATTGTTTGTAGGAATGGTGAATAGGTGGTAACATTAGGTTGTAAACTAATGGAAAGGAATTGTTTTTCTTATTTTTGTGTTGCATTGTACACTAGCCATTTAGAAATGATGAGATGGTGCAAGTATGCAAAGTTTTTCACATTAGTGTCAAATATAGTTCAACAAGTTATTGGTTTCAATTTTTGAGTGTGATAAGGGGACCATGGTAGCTTGAAGTGCATGACAGTAAGATTCTATGGTGTTTGAGGGTTTTTCAAGTAAACTAAAAGTTAATTAAAAATTAATTGGAAGTGAATTAAGAGTTAACTTAAAATGAACCAAAAATGAACCAAAAATGAACTAAAAATAATTAGAAATGAACTAAAACTTAACTAAGAATGAACTTAAAATTAATTAGAAGTGAATTAAATTTTAATTAAAAACTAACTACAAGTGAATTGAAACCAAGTTAATAGTTAAGTACAAGCTTATTACAAATCATAGATGAACATTCATGTGAATGAATTCCATAGTGTTGACATCCATGGTAATTATATAATATAGTATGATAACATATTGAAATTGATTGAAGTTGAATGTTTCTACACCAATTGGGGGACTTATTATTACAAGTTGCAAAAGGTCATAATACATAAATATGTGCAAATGGACTCACCATGTGTTGAACTTATAATGAACAAAATTCATTTTTTTTCCAAAAATTAAAAAAGTGGTCAACAATTTAAATAGGTGTTTGCAAATCATTTGAATGTCACACAAAAATTTTATGGACTTTTACATAGGCAAAAAATTGATGAAAATGACAAAGTTCGTCATTGATACATTATTATGAAATATTAAAAGATTGTTCACAAACATGTAGCCTAGGAGGTATTACATGGTCATGTGTCATTTCTTTTTGGAAAAGATGAACATGTTGACAAGTTTATAATTTTACATTTTTTAGCTTGTAAAAAATACATTGTGAAACATACTTTTAGGGACCAAAACAATTCATTAAAAGTGATACACTCTAACTTGCAAGTACCAAGTGCCTATTCTTTATAATTAGATAATAGAAAGTAACCAAAGTTATTTTCTAGCATGATTCAGATTTGGTTAATAAATTGAAGGATCGTAATTAGATGATTAATGATGAGGTTGATCTTTACATTAGGCCTATTGGTCCTTTCACTTTAAAACCAAAATGTTCATTCATGGTGAATTTCCATAAGGCATTTCCTGCATTGCTATTTAGCTTAGGGGGCCTTAGTCCCATATAGGGGGGTGGGTGGATGTGTTGTTAAATTTGGGGCATTTATGTGTTATGTGTTGTATGTGTGTTGACACTGATGATTGTATAGGGCCAACATAGGAACGCACAACAATTGTCAAGATTTTTTTGTTTTTACATGTTTATATCTTAGTTACTATAAGTAGATTAGGGAAGTTAACTTGTAATCAGTTCCAATGTGAATGCAATTCTAAATACTTAATGTACATGATATAATTTAAAGTTGTGTGATTTAAAATAATTTTTGGTGATTTAAAAATTTAGAACACACATGGTTTGTGGTCGTAGGTTTTCTTTGTGTTCTATGCATTCAATTTGTGTGATTTGCATTGTTTTTTGTGGACTTGGATTCCTATATTGTTGCAAATGAATTTCATTTTTAAATGTGATTTGGATGTATTGTACTATTCTTGGTATTTCTATGTATTGTGTTGTATGTGTGTTGATAATGATGGTTGTAGGTATTGACATAGAAATGCACAACAAGAAAAATTTGATCTTGATTATCTTATGGATTTATAAGTCAACTTGGGTGTTATTAATACACCAGATTGTTATCATGGGTGGGATCTTGTATTGCTTGATAATATTATGGTTTTGGATTGCAAAAAGAAAGTTTTTGGTTGTTGGGAAAAGGAATGAATAGGAGGAAAGGAACAAGTGCAATAGTAATGGCCACAACACCAATCTCCCAACTATCTATAGTTTTTCATTTTTCATATTTACATGTCTTCTTCAAGCATATACTTGAACTTTTCTAAATGGAAAGTTGACATGGAAGAGCTTGCCACCATGTGAAATTTCAGTTTACCTATTAACAACTTTTGTAATACACTTCATTTCTTTGCAAAACACACTTGAAAGAAAGAGAGGTGGCATTCAAAGGTCAAAGTAGGTGGAAACTTTCTTGTGTTATTTTTTTCTATCTCATGGCTTCTTTTCAAAATGCTTATGCACAATTAACTAAAATTGTGACTTGATTATAGTGATATCTTTTGAAGCAAATTGAAAAAACAAAGGATTGAACTAAGCTAAATGTATGCTCCTATGATTTAGTGGGCTTTATCCTATGGTTGCAATGGGACATGACAATCTTGCAACAACTTAAGCCTACCTACAACTTGCAAACTCCTTAACAACTCCATATTTATGATTGATGTTGTGTGATAATTATTTCTCAAGAGGGCAAGCCATAATTGTTTTTTTGGGGAGAGCCTACGATGTTGGATTTCAAGAGAATTGAATCATTCACCTATTTGTAAAACACTAAACAAATTTCCACTACTAAACTAGCACAATGATCTTGAAAGATACGAAAAGACTTAACATAAATATATAGTCAAAAATTGAAATATTCACAATGGGAGTAGTTGTTGGACTCCCATTCTAATAAATAATTAATTAATCAATAAGAGTTGTCTATTATGAGTTGAAAGTATTGTAATTCAAACAATGAAAATTTTTCTTGGCACCAATATTTCAGTATGAACCACATCTAGATTCAACAAAGGCAAAATTTCAAAAGGAAAAGAAAATCATTGCCTGAGGTGAGTGACATTGATGATGAAGGAAGTAACAATCAGAGCACGACACTAGATAGATTCAAATTGGTGGTGGACTTGATGATCACGATTTCTTGCTCTCATGGGTTGATAAACATTTTGAAGCCAACAACAGTTGCAATTGCATGGAGAAGCTTTGAATGGAGGAACACAATACAATTTGCTTTGAATGCTCTCCCATAAATCATCAATCTCTTGCCACATTCACCACAAGCATTGAAGCTACCTATTACACAAGCCATGATATAAAAACTCTTACATTAAATTACTCAATAAATGTCTCATGGTTTCTTTTAAGGAATTTGTGATGTAAGTCAAAGTGGCGATCATCCAAAACATAATTTAGCCAAATTTAGTTACACACACATACTATAGAAAAACAAGGGGGGTGTGTCACACTTTTGTTTGGCCTTTGCCATTTGCCTTTAAAAAAAAGTATCTAAAGGCAAAAGAAAAATTATGGAAACTCAAATATATTTCACCATGCAAAACTATAATCATCAAAAAAGAAAACTCTAAAAGAAACCAAAATCCTTCAAGATATTATTACAACTCTATATAATCTATATAACTAATCTCAAGTTTCAACACAAACTTAGCCAAAATATCTCATCTTGGCTACTACCTATTAGAACTTATCATAAAAAATCTAGCGATTCTTAAAAAAAAAATTCCTATGAAATCTGGCAAATTTGGGCCAATTTTTTCCATGAAAAATCCTTTGTATATAGGTGAAAATCATATTTTCAGATCGACATTTAGCCAAAATTCACCAGGTAAAGAAATTGGGTGTCTCAATAACTCTTGAAAATGAGAGCATTTTAGGCACTCTTTTCCAGCCCTTTGTTGGTTCTGCCCAGAGGCTGAAAAAATTTAACTTAAAAAAATTAGAAAAAAAAAATCACATAAGTGTAAGATTATGGTGCTAAAAAATTAGCTCAAATTCGGAGCCAATGTCTAGGAGACAACTGGAGAACTATGTTTATTCTTTAAACTGTATATTTTTTACTCAAATTCATTTTGCATTCAAATTACCTTTAACTATGAATAGCCATTTTTTGGTGTGAAAAATAAAATTTTAGAAAGGAATATTCTGTCACTTATTTTCCTTTTAATTTTCTTTTCTTTTTTGAATGGCCAGATTTTAATGATAAGTTCTAGAAAAATTAAATAAATTATGGGCAAACCTTGGCACACCCAAAAACTCAATTTTTGCACCATTGGATTCTCCTTCAATACATAGTTCTAAAATGCACAGTTTTTCACGCATTGGAGGTGAAAATATTTTGATTAAAAAAAAAACTTAAAAATAAAATAAAATTTAGGGGTTTGTTTTCTCACTATAGACTGGTTTTTTCCTTTCTCTCACCAAGTCTAGGTGGCCTCAACCAAGCTTTCATGGACACCAAATGACACACATGTTCAATTGGAAGACCCAAATCATGAAACCCTAGGAAAATGTGTGTGCTAATGTGGTGGCTCCCAAAGTACCATGGAAATGAAAATGCTTGCAATTTTTTCCACTTCTTTCAACTTTGACTCCGTGTCTTGCATGCTAATACACCATACTTATAACCCAATATGCAAGTTTGATTCCATGTCTTGCATTCTAGTACACCCATATTTTATAACCCTATATGCAAGTTTGACTCCATGTCTTGCATTCTAATGCACCCAGGCCCATATTATAACCTTGTATGCAAGTTTGGCTCCATGTTTTGCATTCTAATACACCCATACTTATAACCCTATATGCGATTCTGAAATTCATATCTACCTACGTGACAAAGAGGAGTCACAATGTTGAAGTGTGGGATTCAAACCCATCTTTCTACCCAATGTGCAAAAACATACTTTTCTTGCTACATAGTTAGAAACTAGAAATGCACTTTGCTTGCTTGCAAGGCATTATGTAGCATGAAACCCATATAGGCCCCTAATTTTCGTTATGACCATGCTACACATGCACCACAAACAAGAAGTTTGAATCCATGTTTTCTAGCATTCTCTTTATAAATGATGATGGCACTAATTCAAGCATTTGAAAATGCTTTATAAAACTAAATAAATATAAATTTATCTTTGACTTATACCAAGGAATGTCTTTTTCATATTGAAACAACATGATTCAAGAAACAAAGTAAGTTTTTTCCACTTGAACATATTAGGATGAATAGTGAACTAACCCACACATTCTTCCATGTTGAAAGCAAGTAAACAAGTTTATTATCCACCAAACAATAGCCACAGCGTGCATTGCCATGAAGGAGAAAATGACCTTTATTCTTTCCTGAACATGCAACAAAGATGGCCATTCAATTTGACACCCAACAATTCATCAAATGTGTTCATGTTTGTAAAAAATTGTGGTTACCACATAAGTGCTATGTAACACATACCCAAGATAGTTGTCATTATGAGATTTATGACAATTTTGCTATCCCCTTAGGTTGCATCTCCTTTAGCCCTCATCTCACATCAATTTGCATTGGATCCAATTCTATTTCAACATAAAACAATATTTTCATATTCAGCTATAACGTCGATTAACAATCTAAATTCAACTTGGAGCTTTGCATTCGTTCCCATAGTAAAGTTGAAGGTATAAACATATGTCCAACATGAAATTTCCAAAGCCCATAAACTCATAGCAATTTTGTTGGCTTAAGTTTTGTGGCATAGTAAATATACCTTCAACACCCCATTGTCACCATCAAGGGCTTCATTAGCATGTACTTGTTAAACTAAAGCTATATGAACTCAAGGTTAGACAAAGGCAAAACCCAAGCAAAAGAATGCCAACAAAGACTTCCATAAAATAGATGAAGGTATGTGAACTCAAGGTTAAACAAAGGCAAAAACCAAAGAAGGAAAGGTAGTAAGACTTTCATATGGTAAATGATACCATGCTTGGTTTGACAAATGTTTTGAGGAACTGTTTGCTAGAACAAGCAACCATTAACCCTTAAATGTCCAACCTCCTCTAAGGTCCAAAAATAGGTTCAAATGGGTTCAAATAGGTTGAAAAAATTCATTTCCTAACATTTCAAGGAATCCAATTGTAAGGTCTTGTAACACATGATGTGTGAAACATTTTGACAAAATTAGAATTTCAAATTAGATGCAATGTGTTGGAAGAGATGAAACTTTGACCAAAGTATATGGTGGAAGCATGACAAAATAGACTCAAAAAATAGGGATTTCTATTTTTATCATGTATCATGCATATGAAAACAATACAATAACATTGAAATGTGTGAAAGTAAAATATAAAACCATGCATGTCCTCTTTTAAACTTATAGAAATAAAATTTAAAAAATAGGAGCAAATGAGTTTAAAAAGTAAACAAAAAAATCCTAAAAAGATAATATTAAATAAGTAGGTAGTTGTAGTGAGAGGTGGGTTAAGGCTACCACTTGACTCAAGATGGAGGACACTCACAACTTTTAAAGTTCAATCAAGATTCATTGTAAAAAAATTAATGACCAAAAAAAGAAGTGGAAGACCTTTTGAACCTTTCATGCACTGAGAAATCATTGGCTTCTTTGTGCATCCCTTCATTTATAAGAGGAAAAATTGATCAATTGATGCAAACATTAGTAACTCATGTGCAACCTTCAAAGCTACAAATCCTAATGCAAATACAATTAAAGAATAAGTTGATGTATGCACATGTGGGATCAACAACGATAAAATTGGCTAGATTGCCAACACCATTTGTGGAAAAGATGATGTTAACTTAGTGACAAGAAGAATAAAATGTAGCTAGACATAATACTTGCAATTGTTTTTGTACCACGTGGAAGCTAAAATTGCATGTAATGGATGTAAATGCATCATGTATCCTTGTGTATTTGTTGCCATGAACATGATGTAAATGCATCATGTATCCTTGTGTATTTGTTGCCATGAACGTGATGTAAAAGGTGGATACCCAATGGATCAATGGTTTACATGTATACACATTGAGGGAGGCTTGTGATTCAAGGATGGAGGGAAATTTAACCTAGTTCAAAATGTGGTGCAAAAAATTGCATAAAACAATAAAAACATAGGGATGACAAGGTGAAAGCACATTGTAATGAACCAATTATGGTGCATGAAAAGTCCATAGCTTTTGCAATCCCTTTGCTTTGTCCCTCTCGTGATTCCCAATCCTAGCCTTATACTCATATTTGAACAACATAATCTATGTTTAAATGGTCCATTCACTTTGATTTATAACTTATTTTCCCCCTATATAATCTACTAGAATGGTTAATATCAACATGAAGTTATTTTTCACCCTTTTTCAGTTAATTAATTAAAAAAATTGTAGTTATGTCTAAATTGAAATTGTTAGATGTTATCATGGTTTAGAATATGTTGAATTAGGTCATTGGTTTCATGTTGATAATAGAAACATATTGTTCCTACATAGTTTCTTATAATTCTTGTTTTTTTATGTCCATTATGGACTTTCTAAAGTAACTAACTTTAGATTGTGCATTTGATTGTCTTAAAAAATTATCAAATATTGATCTTTAAATATGTTATATACAATATGTTTCATCAACTCATGTGATTGAAAATTTCAAAAAAATCTCTTTTCCATTGAAAACAAAGTCAAGACAATCTGTTACAAGACATATATGTAGATTTAAGAAATCCAAATACATTATGTAGCCATATTTAATTGTAAAAAATGCAGCATACATTACACTACAAATATAAACTATCACACCTTTTTGAGTTGACACCATGAAATATTCAATACAATTATCATCATATAACCTTTTGATTAGACTTCATTACTTTGTAGAAACAATGCATGTGATGTCCAGTTTTGGTCTAGGGCACCATGCTTTCACATGACAAGTTGAATTATGAGTCATGCATGTGCACCACAACATGAACATTCTTGCAACTCTTGCCTACGTAAGCTCATGACAAGTTGAATTATGAGTCATGCATGTGCACCACGACATGAACATTCTTGCAACTCTTGCCTACGTATAAGCTCGTGATTAAGGTTGAGACATGCCAAGAAAAGGGATAATGAAGGGGATCCATAATGCAACAAGGTGAACTATTGAGAGTGCAACATACTCCCACCTAAAGTGGGAAAGCCTCTAAAAGGCAAGGGGAAGCAACCCATGAGCCTTTTATTGTGCTTATAAGAACCCATGTCCAAAACATTAAGAATAAATGAACCTAATGAATAAATAAAATGTATTAAGGATATTGATGGTAAATTTGTGTTAATATCTATTTCAATATAGTAAATACTCAATGAAATAAATGTATATTAGGTTTGAATATACAGATTTTTCAAAATTCAATGGTGAAATAAACATTCTATCTTTGATCTGTTGATACATACTTAATAGAAGTTCACACTTTCCAAAAAAAAACGTTCACATTCATTTACGTTTTAAAACACTTTTAAAAATTTATTGAAACAATGTGATATTTGGAAATTAATGCACATGTATGAAGATGTATTTCATCTTTTGATCATTCACTTCAAAACAATCAAAATACAACAATTTTATGATGGGATTTGCTATATTAGTTTACAATCGAGACTTCACAAGGTAATTTCTTTCTCTACTTTATTGTGTGCTTCCACCCACCAAGGAAATGCAAGAATACATAACAGAGGGTTAAGACATAATAACAAGTATGATGGGCATTTGCATGAAACAATGAATTACGATCCCCAAAGGCCACGCTAACATTACCCAACCTAGAAACTAAATCGACATGTGAAGTTTTTCATTGAAAGACAAACATGAGGAAGAAATCAAATCCTCACAGATGGAAATGGCTGAAAGCTCTTCGTAAATAAAAGACACTACCTACCAGAATGTAAGAAAGATTTTATGTCAAAATGTAATTGCCATGGTAGCAACAAGCACGGTATCAAGTACATATATCTATCTCCACTAAGGCCTGTGTGTGCTTGGTGGGGATATCCAGGGACCCATCCTAGGTAATTGATAGGGGCTGGCAGGCTGCCTTGGCTTTGGCGCTTCCAGGTTTAAAAAGATGTGCCACATTGTGACAGATGCTCTCTTCCTGGAGCAAACAATAATCTGGAATTTATGCAACCCCAGCAGCAATGAACCTACGATTCCTCCTCTCTACCCGTTTATATTTGGACTCTTCATGGACCTAAACTACAACAAGCATTGAGTGATGACTGCCTGCTTTTACAAATAACCTACCCAGTCCCCCCCCTACAAGATCCCAAATGAAGTGCACACCTGCTTTTACCAGTAATCTACCCAGTCACCCCTACAAGATCCCAGATGAAGTGCACACACCTGCTTTGCATTGTGTCCACCTCCAGCTTTACTTGCATTGGTAGCTTTCAGAAGCTTTCATCTAACACTGAACCCCTGCTTTGACATTTAACTTCTTGATAGTCTCTCTACCAAACATCACGCAGATATCGTCCATCCACTTGCAACTGCTTTATGATAGCTTCAGACTTGGTGCCACTCACTCCCCCCTGCCAACACCAAAGGTTCAGTTACACCCTCATTCTAACCCTAAGTATCACATAGTCATTAACATTCCACTTTCCCTTCTCTTCCTTCACATACACGCATGTCAGCAATGTCACTACAGGGCAGTTACCTTTATGCAGTGTAACTCACCAACTTAAGACACTGGAACAAACAACTCAAACAAGAGATCCTTCACCAGTTTTGGGAACAGACTGCCAGTAGCTGACATTGTTGATCTGCTTATCTACCTACCTACCCAATGTCACATTACTAAATGTGACATAGGTAGGCATCAAGCAAAAGCCATCCACACAGGATATAAGTCCATTGTGGTCTGTACCTCTGACTGGACAATTGTATGTAATGTGCGGTGCACATCCTTTGCCATGCCCTTAGCATCACCGCACACATATACATAAGCACCCTCGGATATCAATCTCCATACATCACTTGCCTGCAATAAAATGACCACATGTGACTGGGTTGCAAAGTGGATTTTAAACTAGAAACTACTCATATCGTCCTCGCATATGACCAAATCCAGCAAGAACACTCTCTGCACCATTTCAAGCTTTTTCAGCTTGAACAAAATTACTTGTCATACACTTGATCCACACATGAAATCAAGCCCAGCCAGGATGCCCTAACACACCTTTTCAAGCATCTTATTCTGAACATACTCCTTTGTGGAACCTTCCCTAGAGAAAGCCACAACCAACTCAACAATCCCTTTATCGACAAAATCCTTTAGCTCCTCCTCATATATGAAATCCTGCAATACAGCCAACCCACAATAGATGAGGACACACTGTGGATGCAAGCTGTCTAGCTAATAGGCTGCAAAAGTTCTAACTGAGATAAAAACTAGTTCAAAGTAAAGGTAGCTTCTCTATACTTATGATTTAAGTCCATACATGAGAAGAATGAAGAGACAGTCTGATAATGCATACATTAACCAATGTGCTTATTCAGTCATAATACTGGTAGTAAAGGGTAAGGTTCAGACTGAAAGACCAGTACTGTAAAAGACAACACAATATTTACCTGTCTGCGTGTGCGACATCCAAAGAAGAAAATAGCTGGTCCAAGTGTCTCCCCAGCTTCTTGTAGAGTGGCCCTCTCCTAATAGAACCATCAAGAACTCACTCTCAGCATAAGACATTGACATGGGACAACATCTACATCTGACTAGATTGAAAGTAAAGAAACAAGATGTCAGAAAAGTTGGAAAGACATCAGACCTGTAAAAACCCTCTGAATGGAGCTAAGCCTGTCCCAGGTCCAATCATCACAATAGGAGTCATTGGGTCTAATGGAAGCCGGAAATTTGACTGTCGCACAAATATTGGAGCCCAACTGCATTCAGCTCGTCCAACCTTCTCAGAAGGAAGAGCATTCTGCAAATGATTTTTTCTAGGTGTTAGCTACATCAACTGAAACCAATGTGCATCAGAAAACAGGTGTTTGAACTAGAGGAGTTTAAAGCTAAACCTGGACCCCATGATTCTGAACCCAATGTTAAGAATCAGGTACAAGCTTGTATACAGATGCAAACAAGATTCATAATTTCCACATACTACATTTCAAATTAAATATCTGCATGGATTGTCAAATTTTTTCTTGCCACAAGGTCTCAAGTATGTCTGGTTATAATGAACTCCATCATTCGCAGGAAAGTAACCGTGATCTGAACAATGCTACAATGGCAACCCTGGCCTGCACTAAGTTATTAGTATCGTTTGGGTATAACATGACAGTGAGTTTGAAGGAAGAGATTAAACTGGAAACCAACCTTCATCCAAGTAGAGGCAACACCTTGATGGATGCGTCCTGTGGGACTAAGTCCATAGACCAAAGCACAGGTGATATGAATTCTGGTGGGTGCAAACCTACATGGGCAACAAAGCAAGTCATACAATGAACCGTAACAAGCTTCTCTCTTGTGGCCAGTTGCTAATGAAAGTAGGACCTCTTCTTACTGGCCAAACAGATGACTACATCTATTACCTTGGTGAGGAGGAGATGGAATAGAATCGGGGTTGAAGCCGAGGAGCCACAGCAGCAAAAAAGACTCCAAGTGGAACTTTCACAGATGGAAATGCCCCAATCACTTCCAAAAGACTTCGCTGACTGGCTATCACCCACTGCTGATACTCATCCTGCATGGCAAGGCAACAGTCAGAAAAGATACAGCATTCCACCTACAACAACTGTCATATCTCCTCAGTTCTTGGACCTGTTGGACACCAGGAAGTTAATACCTTGCCCTGGGGTGATGCAAGGTGATTCAAGTGCTTAGCTTCATCTGGGTCCGATGCATATACTGCCAATGCAGATAAAACAGCCTGCAACCCACATCCCCAGCATAATAGTTCAGCACTTCACCATTGTACCTCTGCACCATAATTAACACTTAAGCCAACTATGAACCACAAAAGTTGCTTCTTAGCTGTCCTTTTCAAATGCCACCAAGCTGAGTATCAATTGTAGGTGTATACCACCTGTTTCCAACTTCCCTGCAGCTGAATGTCTATGATAGGCTATCCTATATCCACCAATTCTGCAAAGCAGAAGAATGTTTGCAGGTTGAAATTCATACTCACTTTGCGAGGAGAATTCAGCAGATCAGCATATTTACTGAGTGCAGAGTGGAGGGTCAATGGACCAGGGAATGGAGGAGGAAGTGATCCACTGCCACCTCCCAAAACAGTGCCATCCTCTGCATCTGCATGGAGGGAGAAGACTGTATCAAGGGGTAAACCTAGGAGCTTGGCTGCTTCTTCCACATTCTCTTGAGAATTGTGTACATACACTCCAACATGGTCCCCAGTTTCATACCTGCCACATCAACACAAGCTTGGGTTAAACTTCAGCTGGTGTAAATAAAGCCCCTAGCCTGGAACTCCATTCTGGAGATGCAAATACATCTTCAAAAGTAGTGAGAAAATCTCCTATTTGCGATTTGAGTCTCACCTGAATAGAATTGAGAGGTCACCAAACAATGAGGATATGGAGATTTGAGATCTGACAACATGTGAGAGTAAACAGGAAAATAAGAAATACAAATCAAAGAAAGCTTGTTCGAGTTTACTCACATTATACCCGTGTTTGCAATGTCTAACTCCAAGTGTATGCATGAGCGGTCTGACAAAGGGGTGTGAAGTTCCCTCCGAACTGCAACATCAACTCTGTTTTGGAAACAACAGTTCCAGCCTGAATCAGTCTTGAGTCATTTAAGGTTCTAGCCAGATGAATGAAATGCTCAGTTAAATCAACAAAGAAAACATAAGGAAAATAGGTGTCTGACCCCACCTACAAGGATGGTTGACATCATAGATTGCTTGACCATTTAACTTTGGAGCATATGTGTCTTCCCAGAGCTTAATGCCACTCTCCCACATAACTAAACGGTACTCAGGAACTGCCACCTTGTATGGTAACGGAGCAGCAGGTCCATCTTCTTCACCACGCAGGAGCCCATCAAGTTCTGGCCACAACTTTTCCTTCCTGGGAGAGAAGCAATTGAAGATGAATAGACTAAAATCAGAGCACTGATCTGAGAGACTAAGGGGCATCTGAGCATGACTGGAATGCCAGTGTTGAGTATTGTATTACATCATAGGGTAAATGATCTGCAAAATTTGGCACCACTGAGATTCCCTTGTGGCCCATTCAAGGCCAAGATGACAGACTAGTTGCAATTGCCTGTGCAACTGCATTGCTCGAAGCAAATAAGTTAAGAATTGCATTAGAACATGTTAGTTTTCTAATTTATTTTTGCACAATCATGATGTAAAAACAGCATAGAGTCTGCACAGTCAGCCAAAAAAGACTGTACCATGCTGTAAAGTCATCATCGATGCATTGATCGTCATCACCCAACCCGCAAGGAACCAACCTCTTGGCACCTGAGGCAGTGAATTCCAACACAGGACTTTTAGTATCTATCAAAAGCAATTGCAAGTCTACATTTTTCTGACAAGTCTATAAAGCAGGCAGCACATATGCAGTAATGATCCCCTGGACAACATGTTGCTCATCCTCACCTTGCTTCTCAAGAGCTTCATCAACCTGTATTGCCACCTGCATGTGGCATCAGGGAGAATTGTCAGATAAACACAGTTAACTTGCTCTTCTAATGAAGATATTGTGACCCACAGACATTATATGAGAAATCTATGACAACAAAAACCATCACTTTTCTACCTTGTTGAAGTGCTCATACTGTCTGTTGCCAAGGCCAAACACTGCATATGTTAACTGAGTCAAAAATGGTTCTCTGTCCTGTAACAAACAACAAAAAACCACACTCTTCAAAAAAGATTGAAAGGACTGATAAACAATGCTAAGTACCAAAACTACCCTGTTTCTTTTCTCACATCACGAACTATGCTCAATTAATACTTCAATATGTCACAATCATCTTAGATTATAAGAAGTCAAGGCAAGAAAGGATCTATACCACAGCTCCCTCAATGAACCACTTGTAGAATCGAGCTGCATTGTCAGTTGGTTCACCGTCTCCATATCTGCCAATGCACCATGCCAAAGCAACAAAATATTTACACACTTACAAATGCCACAGGTATCAGGAGCTTTAGGTGTACCAAAGCATCTAAAAGATTCTCAGACATCACAGGTAAATAGCCACGATAGATGACTTCATATCATTTATACAGGTGTGTTGCTTACGTGGCGACTGTGAACAAGGCAAGCTTCTCCCTCTTTATCTTTTCTTCATATTGGCGATCGTCTGCACCATAATCATCCTGCAATCACGAACATACCATCAAATTTGGGAGAATCCCACTTATCTCATCCACAGAACACCATCTCTCAAAATTATGTGAACACCTTTGCATGCTGCAATGGACAGTTGTCCATTTATTTACAGGATGCCTGGTACTAGAACAATCCAATGAGCATGGGGTGAGTTTCCTGGGATCTCTAACCCATTGCCAACTTGCACAAACTACTGAGTACAGGTAATATCATGTGTTGAACAACCCAGTTATTACAGTGGTCAGGAGATCAACTGGTCATCTAAATTATAGAAACCTTTTGGCTGCATAATAGAAGAATTGGGCAACCACATTGCCCAAGTTTCTCCTATGAGAGGATATGCACCTCTCTGACAGTCCAAAGCACAAAGCCAAGAAGAGAGATGCACGCATTGCATCACTCTTCCTCCAGGTATTTGATGCAGTATATGTTGCAAATAAGTAAAAGTCTGCTAATTCACTAACATAACAAAGGGAACTAACTGAATGTAAACAGGCACAACATGTTGCTCCCTCAAACACATCACAATTCACTACCAGAGAAGAGAGATTCACAGGTGGAAAATCAGAAGTTGCCTTTCTATGCACAGGACGCAGATGGATGTGCAGATGGCTTCAATCATACACTACCTAGGTGCTGAAGACCCTGAGATTACTCAGCAGTGGGAGAGTCACCACGTACCAGATCCACCACTTTGAATACCACCTTGTTGTCATATCTAGCCTTCCCTTCTTCAGCAAGAGCCTGTTAGTGACACATTTCAGATCAGGATGCTGAAACTGACATCCAAAGGTGTTGACTGGGCATAATTGCCATTGCAAACTGTATATATGTTCACAGTAACTTGCATCTCTACATCCTTCACTGTTGAAACAAGACATCAAGAGACAGCATTCATCGAGTTTTCAATGCAGAAACATTCCAAACTAATTCATGTTCCCAAGTCTTCAGAACAATAAATTCTTGAACAATCATGCCTCTTGCAAATGAAGGTGTCATGTAGGGAGCACAATGAATTCTACACTCGTAGCTACTGACACAATGCACAAGTGCCAGTTGAGACTCAGCTGCCCATCTACAGAAGAGATGTGATCATGGTAATGTAATCAGCTACTTCATCCTCAAGCAATCTGACAGGTGCTTCCAGATGAAATCTAGCTTGGCAAGTTAGATCTGGTAAGGAATGGAAACAGGCCTACCCTCATGAGGTAGTAGGAATTGGTGTACAAAACACTGACCTTGGCAAAACCTTCAGCAGTTCCTGTTTGAGTTCCAAAAAGAATGGTGACCTTTTTGGTTCCATCATCTTCAACTTCTTCCAAGGGTGTCTCCTCTATCACTAGTTTGGGTGTCAGCTGTGCTGAAACTTTTGAGTCTTTGGATGAAGAAGACTGTCTCCAGAGCAGGAAACTGAGGCAGAGGAAAATGACACCCACTGACACCCCGATAAGGAGGTAAGCCTGTGGAATGACGGTGATTTCTGGCGGCAATTCTGTAGTGGCTGTCATCTTTTCCTGTCCTGCCTCCCCAAAGAGCGGAGGGAGTGTCGCCTGCTATTTCTCTCTTGAATGCTTTTAACTTACCCCGGTTGATGATCTGGATTCTTTTGTGTGTGTTGCCTCCTACGCTCCCCCCTATGTACCCGGCCTCCTTTCCACAACTTACGGCCTCACAAGACGCTCGGATAAGCAGAGAAAGCTCTGCGAGAAAGACGACCAGCAGATCAAATCCTTTAGAAAGTGGTAGAGACTGAAAGTATCGCAAGACTTTCGAACTACAGAATCAGTGCATAGCTCCTCTCGGTCACGCACAGAGCAGATTACAACTCGCACAACGACAACAAGGGGACGATGAAAGGACTATTAGGTTGCGAAGATGGAAACTAAGGGATCCCGAGGCTCAGGGAGCGCAGAACCCACAGATATCGAACATAAAGACGTGATTACGCTGCTCCTCGTTCCAGAGGATAAGAAAAATTCAGAGCAGTCGTCACTTCGGCGACGCGGTGGATGCCACAGAAGAGCTACTAGCAGAATCCCGTCTCTGGGATCGGAAGAACAGAGAAGTCGGCAGGCCTTCTCGAGGCTTGTATCCACACATAGGTACCTCAGCGAACTCCTGGACAGGAAAAAAAAAAAAAAGCTCCTAGAGATGCAGAGCAGAAGACAGATCTGTTACAGCGGCGACGAGGACGCTGAACAGTACGAGAAAAGCACGCTATTACGGTACCACTACACTCGGCGCTTCCAATTCTCGGTATTAGATGCGCCAATTTCTATCCAAAGAAAACAGACTAAGAAAACCACCCCAAAAAAAAAAACAAACAAACAAACAAACTGCGACACAAAACTCACACAAAAAAATAACAACCACCTGTTCTCACAACAATCGTTCACTGCCTCACCTCGGAGCGATCCTGTCTCAAGATCAGTGTTACAAGAAAGCCGGGACAGAGAAAGACACAGAAAACCGATGAAGGTCCAAGCAGCAGGCGAGATACAGATTGCCGAGGGTACAAAAGAGAGAGACTAAGTCCGCCAACTCCAACTTCGCCGAGAATCCAGCATATTGTTCACAAAATAGATCGTCGGAAAGCCTGCTCCCTCAAGTATTAAACACCGCCGCTTGCTGCACAATGGAAAGAGAGTGGAAAATGCCACAGAGCGACGCAAGGACGAGGGTTTGCGAGAAGAAGAGGAGACGGGAGAAAAAAAAAGCTCAGACCACCATCGCACATGTCTCTCTCCCTTTGGATTTTCTGCGTCCTTATCGAGAGGCTAAACCGAGAGGTCAAACCCACAGGCCAAAACGTAATTACCATGTTCAGACAACAGTATGGAAGACGACTAAACATTCACAAATGAAAAAAGAACACGTGTCATATCTCCTGTCCTCTTTCACTGTGAGCGATCGTCCATTATCGGGAGAATGTGAAACGGCTTACCCAATAGAAATTATGAGAATTGAAAAAAAAAAAAAAAAAAACCTCAAAAGACTCACCGTCTGAAAACGGTTTTCGAAACTTAACGGGCGTTCTTGGTACCGGGTCAAGTCAGTCAAGTCTTCAGTGCATTTTCCGCGTTCTCTGGATTTTGACAAAACAGAACCGACCAGAGTCCAATTCTGCCGTATAATACGACCTAAATCTGTGCGGAATCAGTCACCTACTGGGCGTACCTACATCGACATTTTGGGACGTGGATCATTTCGGTCCACGTCCTCAAAAACAATTTTCCGTCCTTTACTTATATTTTTGTGACTTGGGGTGGGTTAAATATTTTCCCTGCTTTTTTGGAATTTTCCTTTAAAATGCGAAATTCCGCAAGTCAAAACTTGCCACCAGGATTGGCAAAGGTCCCCAATTCTGGTCATTGTCTGGAATGTCGTCTCTTTTTGCAAATAAAAACAAGGTCAAATGCCTGGAATGTCTTCCCTTTTTGCATTCCACAAATTATGTCAAATGGCTAAGAAGACCATTTGTCCCTCTCACCCCCCCCCCCCCCTCCCACTCTTTCACATATTATATGCAGGAATTGTTTTTTGGGAATTTTTTTACATATTGATAAATCCATTTATTTTTTCTTTTCTTTTGTTCTAGATCTAAATGGGCAAATTTAGACTTGAGGAATTTATTTATTTTAATATTTTTTTCTGGCAACAAATGAAAAGCAAGTCCATCCTACCAAGTAAATGGGTTCTTGACTCTAGACGAGAGGAATCAATCAAGTAGGTACCCTATTTGGGGCCTTTTTTTTATTAAAAAAATTACAAAAAACAAAGGTATGGTGGGCATATGATGATGTAATAAGGCTGCTCAAATACACACACATCTTTTATTTCCAACCACATATGTAACTACCTTAGGTCTTTCTATGGACCCCACTTTGGTCTTCTCCCCCTTTTTTTCTATTAAAAAATTGCTTAGTTGACATAAGGAAAATGTGGTCATGTGGTGAGCTTTGTCAATTTCTTTCTTTCTTTCTCACTCACTTTCATAACCATTTTTCTCCTTTGAATTCTTTTGAGATCTTCCCTCCCCTCCCCTCCCCTCCCCTCCCACGCACTTTCTCTTTCTCTCTCTCTTTGGTCAAGGTGGGGATGGAGTTTGAAGCTTCTTAGCTCATAAAATTGGCAACCAATTTTCTCCTTTGAATTCTTTTGAGATCTTCTCTCCTTCTTCCCCCCCCCCCCCCCCCGCCCCCGCCCCCTTCCCCCTTTCCTCTCTCTTTCTTTCTTTTTGGCCAAGGTGGGGATGGTGGAGTTTGAGGCTTTTGAAAGGAAATTTTTTGGTATTGTGAAATTTTCATTGATTTTTGTGTGGAAAGGTAGACCAAGGGAAAAAGAGGACTCAAATGGCTTCCAAGAAAGGAAGAAGGAGACTTCTTTTCTCCAGACTTGAGAGAGGATATTGCACCATGTTTTTATATATATAGCATGAATATAATATTGCTTACCTCACAAGCAAAGGTCACCTTTGGGTAAAATATTCATATACATGGGATCCTCCATGTCCCCACCTCCTAATTCCCAAGCAAGCTAAATTCTCCATGTGATACATGAGCCTTAAGTGCAATTGAAGATGTCCTCCTTCCTATAGGGGAGGGGAAGCTTTTTGTGTGTTGGTTGTTGGTTGTGCATTTTCACTTCCTACTTAGGGATCCCTCACCCCTCTCCCCCACCAAATATCAAGTATTTGGTGGTGGAAGATATCTTCCCACCAAAATGAAAATGCAAAAAGATTTTGGCATGGGATCTTGGCCCACAAGGCCAACAACATACATATACATACATACAAAATGACCAAATCTCACCCAAGTCTAGGTACCCCCCATCATCATCATCCATGTTTTTCTCATGTTTTGCTTGGATGACAAAACAAACCAAAAATTAAATACTTTCATTGACTTAAGATTTGTGTTTGTCGATGTGATAATATAATGCAAGCAAGTTTATTACCTTGGGTTTAGGATTTAGGGTTTAGGGTCCGGGTTTAGGGTTTAGGGTGATTTCATTGAGTCAAATCATATATGTTTGATCTATATATCGTTTGTCCAAATTACCCACCTTTGAATTGTTGATTGTATTTTTTGCATTTGCAACTCTTTGTTGAAGGTTTTTTATTATGCCCATGACAAATCTAATAAGTGAGTTAGAGAGATGGGGAAGCCGAGTCGGGGACTAGGACTAAAGAAGTTGTTGTGTGACTAAAGAGATGGGTATGCCGGGTTGAGAACACACCCCCCGGATAATAGAAGGACCCGGAGGTCAAACACATGACTTGGTCATTTCGGACGGATGGATGGAAAAAATGAAAGAAAGGGGTTATTAGTGTTGTGGTGAGACATTTTGACCCTTTTTTTTTCATTCAACTTTGAAATCCACAAAAATATTAGGTCACCAAGTAAAGTATGCCTTGGGCTTTTGTTTGCAAATCATAAGCCTACTTTTGACTTAAGAGATTTGAAGACCACATGCACAACAAGACCCAACTTGATTTTTTTGGCTTTTGTAGCATTACAAGTTTTGCTTTCAAAGAGAGAGCTTGGTGTCAAAACACAACAAACAAACATGTTCTACAACAAAGTTGACTAGGCTATATAGTTTTTTTTTTTTTTTTTTTTTTTTGGAAAAATAATATAGATAGAGTGGACAACTTGGTTTATGAGTCAAATGTATAAATACAATTTTTAAATTCATATACTTTACCCTAAGGTCAATTTTATCATTAAATAATCCTCAAAATAGTGAAAATGAAATTTTTGCAAAAATTACAATGTTGACATGTTGAAAATCATCATCATAATTATCATACGCCGCACTTTTTCGGAAATTAATATTAATTTCATTTATTCATATCACAATATTATAGTAGATTATATATATAATTTGAAATTTTGAAAAATGAATTCATTTAGTAATTAAAAAAAAGAAATTATTCGTTTTGTCAATGTCAAAATTGACCCTAGGCTTACGGGTAGTGTAAATACATATCACATCCTTTGTCTTCAATAGTCTTCTCTCTAGTCTCCACCTATAGATTATGGCCATGGCCATGGCCATTTTGCGGGTCCCCTTATTTGGGTAATGCTATGTGTTTCATTTTGAGTGAATTAAAATGTTATGGGAGTGCGACTTAAAGCTCTAGAAATTATCTTTGAAGTGCAAATGAAAAAGATTAATGGAAGAATGACAAGAAGAAAAATAAGCTTTTCAAACCCATAAGCTGGCATGAGCACATATTTTTGTTTTCATGACTGGCTTTGTTGAAATGTGTAATTGTACATTCATCAAAGAATATATTTGGAATAGCAAATTTGGATGAGAAATTATCAAAGAATATATTTTGGAATAGCAAAATTTGGATGAGAAATTACATTGTTTTCGGGGCTCAAACACATACACCCCATGCTTCCTTTCTGAACAGGTGGGAAAAAAAAAAATACCAAACACTAGACCACAAAAGTGGCTTCAAAAAGTTTCAATCTGGGCATGAAATGCTGTAACTCAAGCATTTAATGCACAAGGTTCGAGGTAATTATAGTAGTTGTACAGGTAGGAGCAGTGAAACTATATGCAGCACCAGTGGAGGCGCTCAGGAAAGAGGGGTTCAAAACAAGATGAAAACTCAGTTTATCACCCAAAAAATGGTGCATTTATGAGGTTCAACCTCACCTTGAAGGCTAATGTACTTTTTTGCAAGTTTTTTTTTTTAATCTCTTTTTGGACCAAACTCAGGACCAAACTCAGGACTCAAGTGCTGTGTTTTCCTGACTTTATGGAAAACTCTATTACTTAGACTCCTATACCATCCAATTGTCCTAAACCCTATAGGCCATTTTTCTTGGGTTTCTTGCACCCACTATTTTGTGGTAGAAATGGGGGGGGCTATCACAATTTCCTTCATTTCTTAAGAGAATCATATTTCTAGAAAACACTTTTCAAGTGGGTGTGTGGCTTTTGGGATTGTTTTGGCAACACGTAGTCACATTGAACATATATGTCATCTTGCATCACTTTTCCAAAGGGTGTCTCACTCTTCAAAAAGATGTGTCGTCTTTTGGGTTCTTTTGCCACACCAATTTTGAGTTCACTTATGGTAGACATATGTCATCTTGCTCATCTTTCATTTTTCCCAATCTCAACTTCCATTTTCCCTTTCCCTTCATTGCATAGTTGTCCAAAAACACACACCATGTGAACTCAACAACCCAAGCTCTCAAGTAAAAACAGTTTTCATTTTCAATTGGAAGCCATGGACTCAACAACCCAAGCTCAAGTAAAAACAACTTTCACTTTCCATTGGTAGCCATGAACTTAACAACCATTGTTAAAGTTTAAAACACTCTTTTTACTTTTGATTTGAAGCTTCTTCAAGAGATTTCCACATCTTCAAAATTGAAGGGAAGTGAAAAATAAGGAATATGTTTTGCATTGAAATGTTGATTGTATGGTTTGGCTTGAGCCATGATGCAAAGTTATGAAAGTTTAGAAAATGATGGAGGATGTTTTGGGACCCAAAGAATTTTCACTTTTGGGAAGAAAAGTTCTAAACACAATGGTCATCTTTGATGATGTAAACTTGTCAAATTTTGTTACCAAAAGTGTGTACAAAAAAGTAAAAATGGAAATAGAGGAAGGAGGAATGTAAGTGCATGCACAAAATAGATCTAGAAATACCAAAAGGAAAGAACAATGTAACTCACATTTGAATTGGTTGGAGTTGAATACACTCTTATTTTACGATGAAAAGGATGATTTTCTCCTTGAGAGTAAATTTCCGAGCTAAAGGTGATCACCCAAAAGAAATCATGGTTAAATGAACCAACAACAAAGAAAAAGATGGAATCAAAAAGGAATATGAGTCATGTCATGAAAAGATCGAAAAGCTCGTGTCATTGAAACCACCACTAACTTGAAAATACAAGATTACAAACAACCCATTAAGTCTAGATAGTAAAAATGTATTTTTGACCAATATTTTTGGACTAATTTATACCAAATAATTGTTTTTAAATGGATATCATGAAAACCAAAACATGTTTAAGCAATTATTTGGGGGTCAAACAACAAACCAAAAATGCTCAAAGTTAGCCCAAGTTTTTTCAACCTTAATTCCTATTGTAAAGCTAGCCTAAATCATGCCACTACTAATTAGTGAACGTTCCTTAACAAGGCCTATCTACCCTTGCCCCTATAGCTTGAAGTGGTTCAAAAACAATTTAATTACCCAACCTTGCTACAACATACTAATGATTCTCCACACCCTCCTCCTCCCCCCCCCCCCCATTGACACAATATGTATGGAATACCAAAATGACCATGCATATCCTCAAAATCTTTTAATAAGGTGCTTAGGTACTCTAGGATCCTAAAATAAAAAGTCTATGTAGCCTAGGAATCTTGGGATAAAAGTTTTAGATAACCTATAGTAAAAAGTCTAGGTAGCCTAAAGTAAAAGGCTCAAGTAAATTTAATAATTAGGTAACCTAGGGTAAAAAAACCTAGGTAACTTACACTAAAAAGTTTAGCCTAAGTCTTTTACCCTAAGTCTTATACCTTAACTAAAAAAATTTAGTCATCTTTTTATGTTTTTGGTTAAACTTTCGAAACCAAGTTTAGAAATCTAGCGATTTTTTTTTCATGTTTTTGGAGGTTGAAAACCTCCAAAGTCTTTTTTTTTTTTTTTTTTGGCAAAATTGACTCAATGAAAAAATAAAATGTTGCCCTTATTGCAATCTATTATTTTTTCAAATGGGCTGAATTTGTGCATTAATAAGTAAAAATAAGCTATAACCTATTGTGGAAATTTCATGGGTTCAAAATTGTTGTTTTCAAAACCTAGAAAAAAATTTGAATTAAAAATTGGGGAAAAAAACTTTGTCATTTCATTGTAAAATGTGCTTTTCCGACAAATTTTAATTTTATATGTAATTACAATAATAACACGCCATAAATATTACTTTAAAAACATTGCACAAAGTGAAGCAACACAAGACTAAAATCTTTCAAAAAAACAAGAGATACAATAATAATAATGCTAATTTTGAAATTTGTCTTGCTCATTGTAATGGCCACAAACATTTTGGATTTTAGACAGTTTAGTTAAATCTAAACCTTAAAAATTCTCCTACATATTTAACTTGGAGCTTTGGCTTTGTATATTAATTTCTTGGGTGATGGAACATTGCAATAAAAGTAACCTTTTACTTTTCATTTACTCAATTTTGCCCCAAAAAAAAAAAATGATTTTGGAGGTTTTCAGTCGCCAAAAGCATGAAAAAAAAATCACTAGATTTCTAAACTTGGTTTTCAGAGTTTAACCAAAAACATAAAAAAATATTTAATGATTTTTATTTAAAGTAAAAGGCTTAGGCTGCCTAAACTTTTTATTGTAAGTTACTTAGGCTTTTTACTGTAGGTTACTTAGTTTTATTTTTTATTTAAGCCTTTTATCTTAGGCTACCTAGACTTTTTTTATTGTATGTTACTTCGATTTTTTACCTTAAGTTACTTAAGCTTTTTATTCCAAAATTCCTAGGTTGCCTAAACTATTTATTTTAAGACCATCAGCTACCTAGGCATCTTATTTAAAGATTTTAAATGACATGGCATGGCCATTTTGGTATTCCATAAATATGAACATGTAATATTTATGTATGTTTCCATGAGTCCCTCTATGCTTTCACCCACTAATGGAAGCAAAAGTATTTGGCAAATTCCTATGCTCATTGACCCATTGATGGAAATAGAAAATCCTTATTTTATAATGAATTATAACCCTATTGACATATCAATAAATTTTATTACCTAATCAATTAATTGCAAAAAAAATTTGCACATCATTAGGGAAAAAAATGGAAGCAAATTTATAAAACAAATAATAAATTTTTGAGGTAATTATGTGTAAGGTAATGCCCGAGGAAAAGGGCATTCCTCAAATAAGAAATAATAATCCATTTCAATAATGCCTCCCTTTAAAGGCATTGATTAGTGTAAAGTTTGACCTTATAATTGACGGAGGTTGACACCCTTTATGCACTATCCTTGTACCATGGGCTTTTATGTTATATGGAAGGTATTATGACTTCCAACATACTTGCCTTTAAAATGTAAAGTCCTTCTTTTGATTGGATAAAATATTCCACTTTATAAAGGTGCATCCAAATATATTACAAAATTTTAAGGAGGGTTTTATTAAAAATGAAAAACCAAACAACATTAGTTATAATCAAGGACACAAAAAACACAAGAACAAAGGCTAAAGGAAAGTCTAAATCAAACAAATAACAAAACAAGATTATGTGACTAAAAAACAATAACACAAGAACTAAAAACAAAAGCATGAGATGTGCAAGACAAACGTGGAAACATATCTCTATTATATTAACATATGCAAACATGAACATGAAAAGAACATGAAAAGGTTATGGTGCAAGATCATGCATAAAACTAATGTTAAATAAACTGAAGGAAATGAAAGGTCTTATTCCTATTTATACCCCTTTGGGGACCTAGCTCAAGGAAGTTTTTGAAAAGGCTTATATGTGTGCATAAAGTAAAGAAACTTCTTGAAAACCTTCATAACTAAAAGTCGATTTTGAGTTAACTAAAACTTAACTTGGATTTAACTAAAAGTTGATTGAAAATTAACTATAGTTAACTAGGATTCAACTAAAAATTAATTAAATTTTAACTAAGATTTAACTAGCGGTAATTATGATTAGATTGGGAATTAACTATGAAATAATTCAAATTTAATTCAAATTTCATTTAGACTTAACTAAAATTTAATTAAAATTTAATTGGGAATTAACTAAAGTTTAATTGGGACTTAATTGAAAGTTAATTAAGAATTAACTTAAAGTTACCTAAAAGTTAATTAAAAGTTAATTATGACTTAATTAAGAATTATAAATGAACATTATGGATGAATTTTATACATTGAAAGATGGTGTTTAATGTTTGCATCCACCACAATTATTACCCATGGCTACCCTAGGAAATGGTTGTAATTTTTCATTGAGAACAACCTTTTGAAATTTGTTTTATATGTTATACAATGTACCAACATCATGAAGGAAAAAGATGCCAAAGTTATTCAACTTAGAGCCACAAAACATGCTTTATCATTTTGCCAAATATTTTTATGAATTTGTAAGTGTGTAATGATTTTCAATTGCAAGTGTGCACTATTATGACCTTCAAGCCTTTAATCTAGCCTCTTAGAGTTGATATTTAAACTTGAAAATGCATTTTAAACATATTAAAATGTGTATATATATATTATTGAAAATTTTCATTTCTTGTAAATGTTTCACTTTTCACATGGTTATGTAGAATGTGGGGTTGGTTGGAATTGACATGTTTTATGTGTTTAGGTGTTATTCTTTATTTCACATAATATTTCAAGGTGAATATTCCATCAAATTGTTTTAAAAAATTGGAACCTTAGAATGGATGGGTGTGCATACTAATCAAATTTATTGTGCATTTGAATTGCTTCCATGATAATTTACAAAATTACTTGGCAATTTTCTGTCTTTCTAATTAGATTAATTATGGCATGAGGAGTTACATGATTGGTTGCCATTGAATTTTTTAATTGAATTGTTGTGGATGTGTTCATCAACATCATTATTGTTCAAATATTGAGAAAACTATAAGTTTTTAATTAATCACATCCCACTTTTGAAATTTTGCAATATTGAAAACATAAGTCATGTTTACAAATTAAATTATGATTTTTTTGGTTATTTCACGTATAATCCTTTTCAAAAAGAAATGTGCGATAGAATGGCATATAAAAATGGAAAAGATTCAAGCATAACCATAGTTATTTGTTCAATATAACATTTTTGTTTTACTTTTTTTTTCTTTTTTTTTAATCAAGTCAATGATGGTGTCATATGTTTTGATGTGAGGTCAAATATTATAAGATTATGGTTCAACACTACTAAATATAAATGTAATGTAATTTAATGATATAAGGTTTTGTTTCTAAAACAAACATTTTTTGCAAATATCATGTAATGGATAACCTATTGAGATTTATCTATCATGAATTGATCATTGTTTAATTAATTAATTTTGTTCTCATAACCTTTTTATTTGAAATTTTTGTTTGAATTCAAAAAAATTTAGAAAAAATTATTGAATTTGCAAACATAAGGGTGAAATAAAGTAAGGTTTATACAATATTTGTCATTGCATGACACATTCAAAGTTGTGGTAGGAAATTGAAGTAATGGTTGAAGTTATTATTTCTATTGTTACAAGCTTGATTGATGTCTGAGAGTGTGTTTCATTATTTAGTACATGAACGTGCATTCAAGAGTTTTAAATTTATTGTTTTTGTTGCTTTAATTTCCTACATTTTCATTTTAAGTTTGTAATATGTTCTCGTGTTAGTATTTTTTTGTCAACTTTAGTTCACACCACAACCTTTTGAATTTGAACATGTTTTTGGAAATAAAAATGGCATGTTTGATTCCTAAAACTTAAAACTTCTTAATGATAAGAAATTTACAATTTTATTTTATTTTTTTCTTGAATGTAATAGCCATTGTGAAATTTTGACTTATTCATTAACATTCAAATATGCACATCTTTTTCCCTTTGGTGTAATGAATAATGGGTTTTTTAAATTTGGATAATTAGGTGGGTACATAAAGAGCTACACTTTTGATGAAGAGGATGATTCTATATGTAGGTATTGATGAAAGTTTAGGACTTTTGAAGACATTTCATCATCTTTTCTAATTCGTTGTTTCTCAACTTTCTCATTTTCCCCTTATATGTACCATATTGCAAACACAATTCAAACATCATTTTTTTTTGCATTGTTTTAGTACTTTTAGCCATAGTATTTATTGTTGTTGTTGTTTCCAAAGATTCAAGCTTTCACAAATTGTGTATATTTGTGCTTATCATAATCATTTACTTGTTGGGGGTGATATCGCAACTTTGAGATATATATTTTTAGAATGACTACTCCAAAAAATTGTAAATTACTAAATGAGGTTATGGAACAATTGAAGATGATGGAAACAATTTGCCAAAAGGTGAAACTTTTTGTTGAAGCATGCCAACAACATATTCATATCATCCATATTTCATGTCTTCCCACCATACAACCTCCTTCATTTCTCAAACATGCATCCTTAATACCACTTGCTTCAAAAAAATTAAAACCTTGTGCCCAAAATGCAAAGGAAATTTTGTCTTCTTCAATATTGTTAATTTAAAGCACAAAGCAAATTTAAAAACCCAATGTTAACCCAAATCCCATTGTTGTTCCTCATCCTTCTTTTGCTTTACGTTCTAGTCCCTTGAAAAAGGTTTATGTGTCATCAGACAAAAACATGCTAACCATGGTTAATCCATTACTTTTTAGAAGATTCATTGGTTCACAAAACATAAACCCTTTAGATAAAGTTTCATCCCTTGTATCAATATGTCATGATAACCATTTTGATTCTTTTTTAAATGTTGCAAATGATGGCCTATTTCAACCTCAACCTATGAATACAAGTTGTCGTGATGTTAAAGTTGGTGGCCATGAGACTTTCTACAAAGTAAAACCTAAGTCTTATCTCAAGAATGGGAAGAACCATGTATGCAATTTTCTAGGTGTTTTCACATCTTTGGATGCAAGGTCAAAAACGTAAAAGCAATGCCACATTTTGTATCTAGTGCTATTAGGTTGCAATATGGAATACATTTTTACAAAAAAAAATGAAAGTTCATGTTGAAAATGAATGTCATTTAATGCATATTAGTGTGGAGTTACAAGAAAGATGGGCATATTTATTCCCCAATCTACTAACGATATTGGAATTAATATGTTTCAAGCTTGATTTTTAGGTTTGAAATAAGTTTTATATTGGAAGGATGAATGATATAATTTTAAAAATAAACATTCAAGTTTGTTTCAACTCTCCTTAATAACATTTGAAACCTTGAATGTGATTGAATGTGATGTGATAACATATTAAAAATTATGTGTTATAAAGAATTCAATGTAAATATCATGGAGCAACAACTATAACTTCTTTAAAAAGTCATGGAACATACTTTGAGCTCTTACATGAGCAAGTTGAAAGGTTGATCAAGTGAGATTTGGTCCATTTTGTGTTTTTTTTGCTTGAATTTACTTGTACAATAGACTTTGTCACTTAGGATTAAAGATTGGATACACCCTTCTAACAAAACTTTGGACAAGTCTGTTTTCATAACTTTTGAAATGATGTGCAAGTATAGTGTTCGCATGAACACACTTCTTAAAAAAGAAAAGCAAGAATTGGAAGATATGATGAAGGAAACAATGCAAGCATTTGAAGAAGAGAAAAAAACTATATATACAAAAATTCTAACTTTCAAAGAAGAAACAATAAATTTGCAAGTAGAGCAAGCTACTCTACAAATAAAGAGGAATACTCCATTGTCCCATGTAAATTCAATGTCACATTTGGTGCAACAAAAACAACCATATGATGCAAAACAACATCTAATTACATTTTCATGTTTCCCATTTCCAATAAAACAGCTAGATGCAATTATTGAAACATCCAAATTTTAAAAGCTTTATAACTTGGAAATTTGTTAATTTGCAAGCATTTAATCAAGAAGCTAGCTAATAAAATGGGCATTGTTTGTATCTAATTCAATTACAAGCAATAAAATAACAAATTTTAAGAACAAACTTTAAAAGTGATCGTGCATGGGACCACTTCAACATAGATCTTTATATTGCTATTGTAATTGTTGGTTTCAAAAAAATTGCAAATTGTTTATATGAGCAACAAAGTGAACTTCCAATGCTTTGTATAAGATAAACAAGAAGCAAAAAAAATAGGCTATTCTAGGAGATAGCTTATGCATTTAATCATAACTTTTAGTTGTCAACAAGTCTTCAAGTGGTTTAAAACATCATCAACACATGCAAAAAAATCTTGATTAGTAAGAATGGAACAAATTACAATCATTCATTTCATTATCAAAAACCTTGCAACCAAGTGCTGAAGAACTTAATGAAGGGATAAAACAATTGGAGAACACACATTTCTAAAACATGTGATTGAGTTTTTGTCATTTGATTCATAAAAAATTGTTGAATAGTTATGAAAAAGCTTCATCAAATGACAAGACTTTTAAAAAGGATGATATCTTATATATTTTCATTAAATCATTCAAGTTTATAAATCACAAATAAAAAAGAATTTGAATTTAGTTAGGAGCTACTTTATCTTTGCGCATCTTCAAAATCAATAAACTTAACACTTTTACCAAAAAAATCACATTATGAAGGCATTTCCAACTTAGTTTGATCATTCTTTTAGTAGGCACATGTTTGGTGAGTTTTTTCAATATTTTTCAATTAATGTAGTTAACCTTTGTGAAACTTCTTGAAATTGATAATATGAACTTGTTGCCATTATGATTATTTTTCTTATAAATCTTGAGGTTCAAGGCATTTCAATTTCATTATAAACCTTAAACATGTTAGTGCCTACGATGTTTTAAAAAAGTAAACATTTTTTTCAAATTGACATTACTTACTAATCTAATTAACAATGAAGACTACAAAGTTGAACAACATTGCTCGAATACATGCCAAAGATGGAATTGAACAAGGATTCCATTCATGATTTTTTTTAATAGGATGTGAATATGCACAAAATATTTCAAGATATATTCCAAGGTGATTTAGTTGCCCATAACATAAATACAACTATGTTTATTGACACAAATGACAAATGTAGTACATTTTTTGTGCACCCCTTCCATCGTTGAATTCAATTCCATGTGGATAACTAGACCTTAAGCATATTTTGAAATTTGAATTATTGTACATGATTCACATCCTAGGCCCAAGTATGATTGACTTATCACATTTCAAAAACAAAAGGGATTCCTAAAACTTACCTTTTCTTTCACATAACCTAAGACATGTCCTGGATTTCCCCCTTCTTTCTCGTGTAAAATGAAATAAATTCCCTCCCAATTTTCTACAAGCACATAAAATTTCCATTTCCGTAAAATAGGAGTAGTAAAATTTATCCAATGTGAGTCATGTTCTATTAATGGCCAAAACAAATCGTAAAGTTTTCATTTATTAAAACCTTGTTCTTTGCAATTCAACACTTGGTTCTTATCTCATCTGAGTTTTATATATATGTTATTGCTTAAGTTATTGTGGTATAAATTTTGGGGAAAAAAAATGTTTATCCATTTTTATCTAATCTTTGAACCATTTTTCATAATTTAGTACACAATGCATCCCCCCCCCCCAAGACTTGTAAACTTATTCAACCCTAAAATAGTACACAAGAATAATACCTTAGTAACATATATATTTATTAAGCAAACAAACCTTCCAATATCAATGTTACATCAAGCCATAAACAAGCTTTCAATAATGGGAATATAATGAATATTTTATGAAACATTCCTTTTTTAGACCCTAATCAAGTTTGGACCATCCTATTGAAAAAGTTCATAAATGGAACTATTTTGTTCCATTATAATCTCAAATTTGTTAGGAAACTTTGAAAATACATTACTATAATAACTCGGCAACTTCAATAGTTTTTTGCCGAATAATTAATTTAATCTAGAATTTCTAGTTCGGCAACTACTAAGTTTTAATTATGAAAATTTTGGCATATGTGTAATATATGTAATAAAATTCATTGGTATTTTAAGGATATTTCATTGTGGTATTGGTTAGATGGATATAAAATAAATGATATAGTTAGGCAAGTCCTTGGTTCAAAATTAGTTGGCAACTTGAATGTGTTTTTGAAAATTTTGGCAAAAAGGGTTGAATTTTTTTTGAAATTTTCAGCAAAGTTGAAAATAATTTAATTTATGCCAAAGCTACCAAGGTACTATACATGATTCCTAACAACAACAAAAAAAAGTTTCATTATTCACATCATATTGAGAAATTTCAAAATGGTGGAATTTAAATTGTAATCCAAATTTACTTTAAGCTCTATGATGAATTTCTAAAAAAATATTACATGATTCCTTGCAACAAAGAAAAGGTTTTTGAAACATTAAAAACCATTCACTTGTTGTTTATCATTTCATTTTTAGGCTCTAATACAAAATGTGGGTGCAATCCACTAGACAGGTGAATTCACTCATAATCCAGTGAAATCACTTAACATATAGGGACACCTTTTGTTGTAGTGAGGATGGGGATCTCATTAATTTGTCATAATGTTAGCACCATAGAAAATTGCTAAAGTTTTTTTTTAAGCAATTGCCTTTGACATAATAATTAAGTAATTCCTTGTCGATATTGAAAAAAAACCCATATATGGAATAAAATGAAGATCTAAAAAAACAGATGACATGAATAAACATTATTTGAAACTCGAAGGCAATTTGCCATGCATCCCTTATCACCCAACCCTAAACATTCAAGTTGTGAGATGCAAAAACTATCACGTATTTATTTTCCCTTAACATTGAACTAACTTTAAGTGTATTTATAAACAAATATCACAACACCATGAAACCCACTTAAAGCAATCTAGACCCACCACATCTAAATTGCTTGTGTTTCAAAATACGTTATGCTAAAAAACAATAATATATCAAATTGTTGCTACCTTGCAAGTTGATTTTTAAACAAACACAAGCAAACCAAAAAATATGATGTGTTCAATTTGCTTGTTTCAAATCATCCGTTAATGGGAAGAGAAATCATTTGTTGTTAACCTTCCCAGAAGTAAATTTAAATTAATTTATGAACATACATTCCAACAACCTAAAAACTCATCATGTTAAATTTTTTTTATGTTTCAAATTTTTTGATGTTCACAAAAAAATAATGTATCACAAAACAACTTGGCCAACCACAAATTTCTTCAAGTGTCTCCCTTTCCCCACACCAATAAGTTTACCAAATATGATTTTTAAAAAATGAAACGTGCATTTTCTTGTAAACTATGAAATTCAAAAGAGTTTTTAAGAAATTTCAAAATTCATATAAAAAAGAAAAATAATTTCATAATAATTTAACAATAATATTTTATAAGAAATTCCATCCATAGGAATTCATGTTGTTATATGAAAACATTTTATTTGCCAAATGACCTTTTGAACTTTTGAAATACATCTCTTGAATATGATTTTGTGTTCAATTGTAATAATGTTGTGCTAAGTTTCATTACAACAAAAATTGTCCTTGTACGCCAAATGGTTTTACTGGATTTTAAATGAATTCACTAGTTGTAGTGAACGGATACCAATGAAAAAGTAGTGAATTCACTGATCTAGTGAATAAGGACTACTGAACAACACCCACATTTTGTAGTAGTGTTTCCTTTCATAGAATTTCCACAATTAAACAATAGAAGGTGTGATCATACTAACATGTACCAAAAACAATTGTAACCACAACTTAATTTTTTGAACTTTGGATTATAGATAATAATAATTATATATAAATAAATAAAATATTTTTCTATAAAATGTTGTTGTGAATACATTATGTACATATCATAAAAATTTGGAATCAATCTAATGAGTGAAAAATATGTATAAGGCCTTTTAACCTCTTGTAACTACTCTAAAAAGTTGCATAAAATCAATTTAAAAGCAATTTTGACATCAAAAGCACAATTTGAATTTTTTTAATGACATATTTTGGGATATTTTTAATTATACATTTTAATGTAATAATATTAAGAAGACTAAATAAGGATTTTTAATTTTTTTTGAAAGACGTATTAAAAAATTCTATGAATATTTTAAAAGTAAAAAAATGGTCTAAGGGGGCATGTGTGGCTCCTAATAACGTGGTTGGATGTTGGACCACATTTCTTTTGGAATTTTCTTAACATGTTTGATTTGAAAATGTCTCGTTGACCTATTTCATCATCATGTATAAACATTATGTGAGTTAAATGGTTTGTTCATATAAATTATCTACATTTTCACCTGTTTTATTCATCTCAAGATATATTGCCAAGGTTGTTTTTTCCAATTTTGAAAAGTAGGTGTACTTGGAATCATCCACAAGAGGAATAAACCAAATTTGGCTAAAGTCTAGACAAAATAATTTAAAAAAATTTGTGTCTTGCCGATACTTAAATGGAAATGTTTAATTTTTTCCCTCAAAATGTGGTGACTTTTGTGTAATTTTTCCAAAAAATCACTTTGTATAATTCATATAGATTTTATTTTTGATTGCCATAATGTGAAAATTTGCCCCAAAAAAATTGTATATTTTTATTAAATTACAAAATAGGTAAATAAAAATGTCTTCTTGCATATATGTGAATGACTTTTATATCTTGAAAGATATACAATAATCAAATGTTTCAATGAGAACTAAATTACTACACAAATTTGTGTAGTAAGAGTGCTATAGTCAAGTTATTTTATATTACAAAAACATTTGGGTCTGCAACCCAATTTCGAAGTGAATGGATACCAAAAATCTTACACACTTACTTTTTGTTTTCTAATTTATATAGTTCGCAACCTCTTTTATTACATGAACATTCTAATAAATACATACCAAAGCATGTGGAGTCAAAAAATATATAAGGCTTTTATGTCAATGTTTGAACTAAGAACACACATATATAACCCTTGGCCTTATTTGCAAATTTTCAATCTTGTAAACCATGAGAGGTAATATATGTAAATAGGTATGGAAAGATTATACAACTTGATATTTTTTACATGAGTTGGCAAGGCCTCCATAAAAGTTTTAAAGATATAGGTTGACATCAACACAAAATTTATGGAATTTGGTTTAATAATCATGAGTTTTTATGTCTTGCAAATTTTCATTATGGCATAATAAATATAAAAATGAACAAATAAATGGTAACATTTTTGTAAAATTTACACCGTGTAAACGCAATTTCAATTCACAATGTGAAAAAATTTGAAGGCTCATACCATCATTTTCACATTTCTTAGATCATAGATATATGCATTAAAATTGTATATTCAAATTCAAATGACTTAAATTTGATCTCTAAATCATTATTGTGAAAACAATTTTTGGATGGGAAGGCCTAATATTTTATCATTTGGTGAAGATGTGGGGCTTAAAGGTCCTCAAATTGTTTTTGATCATCATTAGAAAAAAAAATCATGTTTCATGGGCTCCAAGTCATAATAATCATCAAAGCAATTAAATTCTTCTTTTGATCATAATATAACATAACCACCCACAAGAACTAGAGCTCATGTTGAACTAAATGAAATCCATATTATTCACCACTTCACATCCCACCTTGTTCATGCATAATTTAACCTTCTATCTTCTAATTCTTTTAGATTTAAAAGTCCATAAAAAAACCCTCATTGTTGAATCATATCAAGTAAGGTAGCCCATGTTGTTAACATAAATGTGAACTAATTACCCAATTAATTTTTCCTTCCAAAACCATTTTTTGTAATTTAGTTGAATTTCCAATGACAACAACTATTTGAAAATTAATATCCCCAGCACCTTAGGTCTAAAAATTTCCAAATTACCTTCATTGAATCATACTCATGGAAGAATTTCCAAGAACACCAAGATTGCACCCAAAATTCCCTTATGTATTTGTTTTGATTTAAATGATTTTCTAATGAAAAAATTGTTCAATATTCAATACCTCTTAATTGTAGATCAAAACATTATGAAACCAACTTGGTGCACCCCTATTCATTGAAATCTTTGCAACAATACAACGAGCATGGCAAGAAGCACTATGGTTTGGGAGATTTCAACATGACAAACAAAACAAATAAACAAGTTCAACCATCCTCCAAAGATAGATGTTTACTTGCCAAACATTTGAAATTTTGTCATTGATGAAGTAGGTCACATAATGCACATAGTCATCAACTTTCCATTGCCATATGTAAAAAGGATAATAATCACGTCTTGTTCAATATAATAATGTGGTGCAACATTAATAGGTTGTTAACCTCATGCTTACAAAATGAACTTTGGGATAATGACATGATTTTGATATTATCATGAATCATTAGTTGTGTGGTTGTATTGACATGGATTCAAATGCACATGGAATGGTATAAGGTAATGTGAATTCACCTAAACTGTAGGATGAATCAAAGATGTGTCCTTCTTGTGGTACACATTATCCCAATCTATTGACTTAAAGAAGGCATGCATCTCCATGTTCTACATTCCACCTTTGAGATATCCAATCCTATTTTCCAAACCATCAACAAGCACTTTGTTAGTAATATTTCTAGCATTAGGCTTGTAATTACATGCCAATGAAATCTTTCTCACAAGATTTCAATCCATATTTTGATAAGCTTTTCAAACCTCATACATTAATTAAAAAGGTAAACATTGTGGGATGTTTTATTCATATTTCATCTTTGAGAAAGATTTGTCACCAAAAGCCTTTTCACAAGACCATTTGCGCTACAAAATTAACATCAAAATTACATCAATCAAAGCAATGTAATTATCATTTCAATGTTTGGCAACAACTTAAACCCAATGATTCATATGCACAAGGAAAGTAGTTGCCAATGATAGTCAAACAAGCAATTCATCATGTAATGGCTTTGCCTTTTGTTACATATTGATGCATCCACCCGAAACATGAAAAATTACATCCATTTGAAAATTTTCATTCTATGAACACTTGTCATCTTCACATTGGCTAATGAGTGAGCCAAATTTTAATTCCCAAGATTAAATCTTATACAGATGCGTAGTCTCTTCCCTATGGGTAGAACCAATAAAGGAATACAATTATTAGAACATTTATCCCAATCCTTTATGACCTTCACGTTAGACTATAATGCAATGGTCCCAAATGACAAGGTTGTTTTCCAATGATTTATTTGAATACTAACAGTTACATTAAACATGAATATGTTTTCATAGCTTGTATGATGATTCATTGTTTGTGGATTTGTTGACAATGGGTGCCTAAAAACAACACTGCAAAAAACCTTATAGGAAAATGTCCAAGGAATTATACTTGATTAACCAAAATCTTTTGGTATGTCCCAATAAGATCTACAATTTGGCACCACATTCAAGCTATAGGCCTTTTATCCATTTTTTCAAGATTTTGATTGGCATTTGAATTTAAAATATTTGAAAGGTCTTTCTAACCAAAACTACATTGATATGTATTACATAAAAGGTTTAATACATAGATATTGAACAACTCAAGTCACACATAGAATATTTATAATTTTCATCTTGTCTAATTTCACATGCATAGTGATACAAAATATGTTAGTGTTTTAATTGTTAAAAACCAACAAAATGCACTTTCAATAACACTTAATGTAATTTGTTTCAAGTACAAAGATTTGAGCAATAACAAATCTAACAAACCCATGTTGATATCTTAATAAAAATCTTGAAATGGAAATCATCAAATACATAGTGGAATTGCAATGGGAAATGATTTAAAAATGTTTGACATGCAATTAGGTGTGTTTAAAAACACTTGGATTTCAAAGTTTGTTGTTGATTTGTTGTCAAAAAATGCCATTATTTTATACATTAAAATTCACATGGGATAAAACTATGCACATGCTATGGCCTCGAATGGCAACCTAGTTTTTTTGGAACAAAAAAAACTCCGCATTTCATTTTCTAACTACATCATTGGCAAAAAAAAGTTCCATGACTTTAAAAGTGTAAATGAAAAGATTTGGTGGTTGTATTAAATAGAAATTTATTAACCATCATCACAAAAAGGAGGTAACCTGAATAACATTTCATAATCGAGAACACCATATATAAGACCACCTCGCCAACCTCATAAACACCATAATTTAACATTCATTTTGAAATCATAAAATTTTTGTAAACCTTAAACTTCCCATTAAGAATATATTCATGGACAAAATTTTGATGAAATTTTATGAAAAAACATCATATGAATTTATCGTATGCTTGATATGAGATTAAACATTGTAAACACTTATACTAATCAATAGGCTTGTCATGATCCTAGTTTAAAATAGTCTCAAGTGCTAAATAGTTAAGTGTCCTTGCACAAACACCAATTGTGAAAGAAAAATAAATTTTCTCTTATGGTTCCACGCACTAATATTTTGTTCCAAAGTGTGATCTTAGATATAAGCATAAAATTTGACATAAATATGACATTATAGATCTTATATTGTACCCTACAAAATGAAAGTTTTTCCCGAACTATTTGTTTTTTAAACCCAAAGTCAATGATCTTGATGTTGCCATGTGAATCAAAGAAGTAGATTTTCTAGTTATCACAAAACTAGAAAAAATAAATCACCATTGCTTTTGTCATGAGAAGTTCATTTGGGTTTTAAAACCAAGAAATGGGTCTTTAATAAATTATATACTTCAATTGGGAAATTACTTTGACATGTTATATCCATGCTATGCAAATACTCAAAATAAATCAAAACTTGAGTTGCATAAAAGTTACGCAATAACAAGACACACTATATGTTTTAAAATTTAACTATTTTCTCCTTTTCAATTAGTAATTATCACCACTTTGAATTTTTCCAATTCTTGAATCCAACATTCAAAATGCATAATATTATTATTGATGGGTAAAAAAAAAGGTTTGAATATACTTAAGCTGTTAAAAAATCACCCACATTTGTTTGTTCATCACTATGCTATCAAGATAGGTGTAAAACTCTCAATTACATGGCATGCATGCACATAAATAACATGTACTTTTGTTAGCCACCATAAATGTTATTAATTTTCATTGGATTAATTCATATAATTTGTTTGGTCTAGAGTTGAAGGTCTAAAACCATTATATGTTGGGTGAGCGCACACTAAGGTGGTACCAAAAGTGGCACATGTGGAGTCCATAATTTTACTTTTTCAAAAAATTTAATTCCAATGTTTAGTGTTTTGGCAATGTAAAATTATGCATTTGAAAGTAAGAGGCAAGTGGAATACTTAAAACTTTTACTTACAAGTTTTTGAACTATGACACATGTTTCAATTTGATTAGCTACATGGGAAAAGTTAGAAGCAAAAAAATGATTTTTTTCAATTTTTATGATTGGCCATTGTTACGCAAGGTAATAATTAATGTGCTTTCTTACAAAACAAAAATTCTCAATTTTTCCATTTTAATAAATCATGGACTTTATAGAATATTGGTAGTCTTATGGAATATTGATAAATTAAAATATTAAAGTTAATTGTAAGCCCTTATTTTAACATTACAATAGCCTCATAATCATATTAGGAAAAAAAAACATTTCACACATGTTTATTATATAATAAAAGTCCACAGACGTTTTTATGGACTATGACAAAAGATGTTATATTGCTTTAACATTCCACCTTGTAATGAAATGATGGCATGTTATTTTCAAAAAAAATAAAATTGATTCCACAAATGTTATAAATTAGTTAAATTAGTCCTTTTATAATTTTCAATCATATCTCAACACATATTGTACCAAACTTAAAAGTTCACCCCCCCCCCCCCCCCTCCCAAACCACCCTTGGGGCACCAAAAAATGGACACCTTAGTAAGCCTAAACCATGCTTTACATAATTTACATGTTATTGAAACTTGAATATTGCATGCAATGACAATATGTTCATTACCTTTCCATTATTAATCTAATTTTGAGTTGTTGTGGGTGACCCAATATCATATGATTTGGTCTAAGGACTAAAAATTTGTTGAACCTCTTACATGAACTTTACAAATATGTTATTTTGAGGTGGGGGGAAGGAAGGCATTATAAACAATACATTTTTCTTTTGAATTTTGTCCAAAATGTGACATGCCATTGCCTTTAAGTTGGAATAATTGGCACGTCATTGAAGCAATCATGAAACTAACATCGTTATGGTGCATTAGAATGTTGGATTTTTTTTGAGACAAAAGAAAATGGGATTTGGTGATGGGTGGGGTACATGGAGAACACGATTGGGAGGGGGGAACCTTAGAAACATTTGTCAAGGCTTAACTATAACTTAAAATTTGTTCGTTATTTGACAAATCTAAACCTATTTATATCCATCATGATAGCAATGTGGTTACACTCCAAACCATTAGATTTGTTTTGGAGTGGTTTATAGTAAGCAATGGTGATTAGGAAGTTAGAACCTTCCCTTTTTTTCTTCAAGATCCTTGCCAAATTATGGTTGTGTTTAAAAGGCAACACTTTAAAAACTCAACACTTTATACTAATGCTATTGTGATTAATTTATAAATGTTATTATCTATGCTATAATCTATTAACCATTATGTATCAATGAATTTTCAATGAGAGGTTTGGACTCCATTGGGAAAAAATGTTGCACATATTAAAATATAACAAAGTGAATAGGTACTCATATAAATGAAGTCTCGAATGAAATGAAACCTAGATGAACATTTGGGTCCAAACACTACAAGGAATTGCATATGTCGAAACCACACTACCCTGCAACTAAAACCAAAAAAAACCTCATATACACCTATTGTGCAATTATCTTTTGTACCACAAATTTACAAGCTTCATAAGTTCATTCCAAATTCATGTGGAATTAGTTATTTCATGGGTTCGTGTTTTTTGCACACGAATTTCGTGCCTCTAAAACACATATGATGCACGTATAAACAAAATGGAATATTTTCATGTGGATTATAATGGAGTTGCATAGTAGTTGAAAATAAGTTGTTTTGATAATGTTGCAGTTGAGTTGCAATGAGTTGCACCATATGTATCGTGAGTTGCAACTTTGCAATTCATGCAACTTGTTCATTAGCACCCATAACATATAAATACAATGAGTTACAAGTGTCTTTTGTAACTCAAAATTGAGTTGCAAGGCCAATTGCAAAACACCCTTTCTTCATAATGAAATCTTAGTGCTAAAAAAGAAGATGCTTATGCGTAAAGGTAAAGTATGAGGGGGTGAGTTTTACACAAATAAGGGCTTTAGGAGGTGGAACCAAACACAAGCTCAATTCCTATAAAGCTTGCCCCCAAGGACTTTACAAAATGTAAAAATCACCTTGATTTTTTAATAAAAAGTTCTTTTCATACCTAAAGGATATTTATTAGATATCTCTTACGTATCAAAAGAAAAATTAATAAACTTGCAACATTATTATTTAGGCTTTAAACTTCATCAAGTCATAAAAACTTGTGTAGTTTTTAAAATGTTATTATAAGTACTTTTGTTAGCATAATATACTTGTGGGCATTTCCAAAAACATACATTATGAAATAAATAAAAATTGAAAAAAAGATTTCAAAATTTTTTCACCACATTTGGACTTTGATTTAGGTTTGGTATCATTTTAAAATTATTTTTAAAAAAATTATATAGACAAGTTCCAAAAACATTTCACCATTTAATGTTAAATCCATTTCTAGATGTTAACCAATGATGCAACATCAAAAAATTGAAAAGAACCATTGAACATGTGTGCATAGGCCTTTTTTGCATGTATAAAATTTCACACAATGTGAAAAAAAATAAAATCTGGTCACATGTTATTGACATGATAAAAATAAAATCACCAAATTTATAATAACAATGATAATGATTTAACCGATTTCAACTTGGATATTAGTTTGGGGAATTTTTAAAACCAAAATTTCAATTTAAAAAAAAGGTTCTAGAAACTTATCACCATTTAATGTTAAATCCTTCTTGGGATTTTGATAAATTATATGACATCATAAAATTGGAACAAAACACTCTAATTTGCACATGGGCATTTAAGAATCTAAACATTGTTTTCTAAATAAATTGTATTTGAAGAGGTGGCTTATGGTGGTTAAAAATACTCAACTTCATGTATGGCCATGTGACCCATTCATTTATGAAGTCTTCAATGAGATTTTGAAACCCAATTTGGTTTTCTTGTTTTTATTCTAAAAGAAATAATGCCTCTCACCTTTGGTTTGTTGTTTTTTTTCTAGAAATGAATATACAAAAAATGTTAAGAAAACAATGATAATGCTAATGATTGAAGAAAGAATGAACATTGTAAATTGCAAAAAATGGCAATAGTGATCAAAGTTGATATATATATGAGCATCATTAACAATTCCCACATTTTGCGATGCTAGGGTCAATGGTCAAGGTTTGTTGTCATAGTAAATTCATTTTACTATCCATTTGTGTTGGTGGATATTAGGAGTTGTTGCTAGTTTTCTTTTAGTGGCAACTTTAAGACAAGGACCAATAAGATGTGTTTTCATGGGCTTTGGCAAATTTTTTAAAGATCAAAGAATTGGGTGATGAAGAGAATTTAAAAGAAGAAAAAAACATTCAACTTCAAAGAAATAGATATGGATCATTAAAATTATGGGAAATAATATGATAAGGTGCATTTTTTGGTGCCAATTTTAGGGCAAAAAAAGAACCAATTATGTTTTCATAGCCTTTTACACATTTGTTCAAAAGTAAAGAACTACCTATGATAAGAATGTTTATTTTGTAAGGAAGAAGGATGTTTTCTTCAACATTAGAGAAAGAAATGAATCAACAACATCTAAAGGCATTTCACATTAAAGAATTTTGCTAACAATTTTAGGACCTAATGATTGTAAGTTGTGTTTTCATAGGCTTTTTGCATTTTTTTTGAACATTAAATATTTAGGTGGTGAGTGTGTTTTAGAAGGAGAAATGGTCATTAACATTTTGGAAAACAAAAACCACCCTAACATTTCTAGTTAACATGAAATAAACATTAATGTACTCTATGACTTATATTCTAGTTTAAATGAGACAAATAATTTTGTTGGTATTCTAGCAAATGAATATAAAAATGTTACAAAAGGCTAAAGTAGTAAGGTTTATCAACCTTTCAATGGTGACGAACTATGGCAATCTATTTTTATTTATGTTCTTGTGCACCATTATTTGTTATTACAGTTGTGCAATTGAGACTAGGAAAAGTTATGGCTCTCATTATGATTGACCATATGCAACATGCATTAGAAGCATTATAAACACTAAAAGTGCATTTTGTTTGTCTAAACCTTTACAATCCCAAACTATTAAGGTCATCTTCTAAGTACGTGTAAACAATTTATTGTTTAAATAAGAGTATGTCTAAACAAATTTTTGGACCTAGAGATTGAGGTAAATGACATATGTATAAGGTGAGAAATATCAACATTGATTAATTGCATCAAATTATAGATTACTAAGGAAACAATATTTCAAATACTAAGATGCAATATATTACATGAAACACTACATTATCTCTTGAACCTATTTTATGATGGAACATGATTAATGAGTCTTGAAAGTGAGGCCCCAAGTCAAGATGCTCACCTTGACAATATTAGTTTTGACAAGGGATCATGTAAAGTTTATGATTTGGCTTTAGGGATTTTGATGATTGTTCTTACCATTACATTTGGGAATGCGATATTTACAAGTAAGGCTTTGGTGGCAACAACAATTTTGAAGATATATTTTGATGATAACAACTAGTGCGATGTGCAAAAATGTTGTTCACAAAATCATTCGAACTATGTACATTGAGAATGTAACACATTGTCATTTGATGATATTTCTTCTCAAGACCTAAATTTCACCTTTATCCAAGGTCAAACTTTCATCTTAATGTTTACAATGTGATAATTAGATTCTCTTTGAACTCTTCTCATGGACCTTTGCTTTGGTGGATGTGGTTAAGCTTAAATTAAACGTCAATTCATTGTTGGAATTGTAAGAGTTTTAAAATGTCATGACCAAGTAAATCCTCAATGTTCAAGCTTGTATATTTGTGTAAACCCTTTGAGAAATGACTTTCTATCATGTTGGGGGGTTTTTTGACATGCCTAGCAAAAGCTAAACTAAGATGAAATAATAATTCCAAAACTAATGTGGAAAAAAATGGCATGTATTTTGGGTATTCTTTGAACTTGACATGTACTATTGTTTGTTGTATATAGAACACATAACAAACTGTCTAAGTTAGTCGGCTTATCAATATCATGCCCACAAAAATGGGTATAACTTGTGTCAAATCACATCTAAATTACTAAAATTGGAATTTTAATAGGATATATTTGCCATAATAGAACATCATAGTGTTGTTAGTTGAAAAAATGGGCTTATTCATTGGTTTTCTTCATGATATTGGCTACATAGTCCTTTTAAAAAAATATTTTGTGAACTAAGCTAGCTTGGGCAGCCTTGCTAGACATGAATTTTCAAATGTCAATGAGAAAGTAAATGAAAAATGATACATAGTTTATGAACATAAAGACAAAATGGTGCACTCTAATGATAACCATAAATGTGCAAAATAGTTTTTGTAACATAAAGTGTTTGTCATAAAACATAACAATATTTCATAACAAATCCATTAGTTGGGGATATTGCTGGACTTCAATGCATTAGAGAGTTCCAAGGTTGAGAATTGCGAGATAGTAAACAGACCACCTCCCCCCCCATTAAGTTTTATTTAATTCATTGTCTAGGACTACTTTTGGAACATTGCATGTTTCACATTATTCTACACAATTTGTGTCCTCCACCCAAAAAATAGAATCTTTATTGACAAAACATTTATTGTTATTTGCTTAGAGCTTGTGAGAAATTAAACATGTGTTGCAATTGTTGTCCACATTGTATAAAGCTTGATGGTGGGTATTTAGTGTTTCATGTGGGGATTTGCTATGAATGATGACTCCAAGGGATGAAAATCATTTGTTGGTTCTTTCAAGACAATTTGGCTAGGAATCGATGAAGCTTTGTAGTGTTGGAGAATAAATTAATGTTTCATTCACACAAAAAATTGGAAATTTAATTAGACTAAAATTTATTTTGATCTATGTTGATTTTTGATGTCATTTTGTTGAAATTGTTTTTCCTTTTGTTTTGTGTTGCTTCTTTTTCACCTTGTTGGTGATTTTAGAGCCACCTCCTCCCACCAATGAAGGGGCCCTTGGCACCTAAATGCCTTGTTTCAACATTTCCATTCATAGGTACATTAATGGACTTGAAATTTGATTCATTGTTTAATTATATCTCCTATGTTTCCCACAAAGTTTCACCTTGAATTAGGTCATTGACACAAGGTGTTGGTAGAGTTCTTCAATACAAGTAAAGCTTCATGGTCATTGCATGAAAGAACCCAATTTCAAATCAACTTGCAAAATCAAAGTTAAGAGGGGATTAAACATGGAAACGTGGTACAAGGATATGAAAAGTTTGTGTGGGGAGGATGGTGGTTCTAATGAGAGCTTGGGAGAGGAATGGATTTGGGAGTTAGGTACTTATTTTGTGTTGCAAAATATTTTAGTAGAAAAAAATCATTGTGAACATTAACCATAACTTCAAAGGCACTTTGGGAAAATACAAGTTTGTATAAAATTGGTAGAAATTTTCTAGTGTATTTGGATGGCACTTTATCCTTAATTACAATTTCTATTGGAATAAAAATATTGCACCTTATATGTAAGGTCCTTCCTTTGATTTCAAAATGAATCACAATCATTTGTTTATAAAATTCAACCAATTCCTTGCACCAAATAAGGACATCAAAGGGACTATTCTAGGGATGAGGTTCCTAAATTAAACTTTTATGTTCTGCAAGGTTTTCATTCTTAAAACAACCCTATCCTTGGTCCTTAACCTACACAAAATCATCATTCCCATAACAACCTTGTTTTTGGTTTTTCTTTCCCTACTTATAATGTTGGGAAATTATTTGCTTTTACAAAAAACCTTTGGTTCAAATTCTGAAATATAAATTATGATTATTTTAATTCAAGTTCCAATTTCAGGTTTTGATTCTCAAAAACCTATTGATTCTAATTCCGTTCTTATTAACACAAGATGAAGTTAATGATTAACCTTTGGTTTTTGTAGTTTTTTTCAAAAAAATCTCTATTAACTTTGTTTTTGGTTCCAATTCTATACATAATTACAACCAAAACTAATAATTTAGTTCTAAGATTGGTTCTCAAAAAAATTAAATCATGTTTTAATTATATTTTGAAAATTAGATCCAAATCCAATTTAGGTTTTACTAATCAAAACCTAAGGGTCTTATCCACCAAAGTGGGTACCCACCCAATGTTGGTCTTTACCCTTACATGAAACTATATCCAATAATATATTTCAAGGAGTAGGGAGTGTTGGATGTATTTTTCTTTTTCAAAGAATGAATTGATGGGTAAGGGTAATGTATGTGGAACCTTGATTGGTAGTTCCCACAAAATAGAAAACTAATTTTGACTTTCTACATATGGTTCTCCAAAATTAGAATAACCAATTTTGACCTTTAAACGCAATTATCACAAAATCCAAGAACCTACCTTAAACCTCACATTATTTTGTGAAACCCATTTATTTGTTTGCAAAAGTTTCAAAAACTTTAAACCAAAGGTTATTTTCTTTGAAAATTTTCAAAAAGTCATAATGATAGGTTCTTTGATTATGAACTTTCCAAATAACCAAAACTAAAAGTTATTAACAAAATAAATAAACTATCAAACAATATAATGAATCCAAACCTATTTCTTGATGTTATTCTAAAACCCTGTGAACATGGATAAATGATTATGAAACCTTTATACACCTTTGATGAAAATCTTGGGAAGCAATTGGACCTTATTGATTCCATTACCTCCTTTATATATCAATTGGTAGTGATTTTCTTCTGCACAAGGTCCTATCTTTTGATCCTTCTAGAAATTTCAATATCCTACACCTATATTTCAAACTTTTCCTAAGGAAATTTTCAAATTTGGTATTTATATTTGAAAACACATCCCTTGATAGAATTTCACTTTGAATTTGAAGGACCTTACAACAATGAATTTTTAAAAAAAATGTCTCTTCCACTTTTGTAAGTTTTAAGTTCAAATTTGAAGAGTTTTTTTAATGAGAGTAATTCCACCCATGCTCATTATTTGGGCCTCCAACATTAAATTTCACATCCAAGATGGCTAGTTTTTTTATTTATCATGCCCCACTTATGAACATGAAATTAGAACTTTAAAATATAGTAAACTACTAATAGTAAACCACATGGACCAATCAATCAATCAAACCAATCAATAATAGGTTTAAACTATGCAATTCCTTTTGCCAACCCCAATATCTTTTGCTCAAATGTTAGCCTAATCCCAAGTTGGCATAATATTGATTGTTTTCATCCAATGTTGTGCAATGTGCTAATGGGGATGTTCTACCAAGGTCAAGAATGACTCTAAAGGTCTTATTAGATGTGAAGGCCCAATTGAGAAAGTGATTGAAAATGAATGGAGATTTTTTTAAAAATTATTTACATACCTAATAAATGAACATCTTGTTGAATCAATATTTTGGTAAACTAATGTATTAATGATAGACTCTTACCATAGATCCCAACATGAATGCTTGCATGTTAACCTTATTGCCAAAACTCCCACATCAATTGTCATGTCATGAGTAAAAGCTTATTTACCTTATATATATATATCCATATTTTAATTTAAAAACATGATTGAATAACATGCAATGACCATATAATGATTCCCATTTTGAGCAAAAATCCAAAACTATTATTAAATAATAAAAGAAATATAAAATTGTTATTATAGTATATGTAAGGCCATGTTCATAACTTTGAGTGTATTAATGTTCAACATCAACCCAATACTTTTGTTTTACTTTGTTTTTTTAAGTTGGTAATTAATATATTCCATATTTGATTTTTGGGATAATTATATGGATTATTGTCCCAACAATGGATTGCAATATGAGAATATACTGCATGAAACAAGAATGAAAGTTCAAAAGTTACTTACATTAGGAATAAAATTTGTGCATGGAGAAAAGAAACCTACAAGCATTTCAAAGGTTGCACCTTTTCAACATCGAAATCTCTTCAATGATCTTTCATCTTGATCTATTGTTGTCAACTATGAAAAATAAATCCATCTTCTTAAATATTTTTATTGTAATAAATTGTGTGTTCAAATTTGCTTTGAATGTTTGCCTCAATGGACTTGTATGGAAAGTGATCAACTAATTTTTTTTTTTTGAAAACTATTGGTATTTAACTTATGAACATGTGGGAACAAGAGAAGACAAAATCTTCATAGAACAAGCTTGGTGGATATTTCTTATAGTTGCAAAATAAATCATAAAATTTCATCAAAAGATTATTTAGAAGTTGGCCTACAATACACATAAACAAGAACAACCATGGCTCACCGTGGCAACAGAGTAGGAGTCAAATTAATTATTACAGATAGAGCACAAGTATGTCTCAAAGCACCTAATGAAAGTAGACTACCTCGACCTACTATAAACCTTGATGCACTTCCTCAATTACAAAAATTGGAAAATGTAGTAGAAAAAGTGATGAGTCCCACTTGGTGGAATGCATGGTTCAAGTATTTGAGTGAAGACCAAAAGGATGGGAATAACATACGAGATCTCATATTGTCAAAGCTTCCTATTGCCAAGCTCTATGCGGTAGGATGTGTACCTATGTACAAGAAGGCAATGTTCAACATTTCCCTCAACCCAATCTTGCAACGACATCTTTCTCATTGCAAAGAATATTTTCTTAGCTCATTTTGCATTATAGAAAAGGATTTAAAAGTAGAAAAACCTTCACAAGCAAATCAACACGTGGGCGAAGATTTAATTAAAAAAGAATTTGATAAAGAACAAGATGTTAGTAAACATAAAAAACTTTCTCTAAAAGTGCAAGATGTGAAAGAATTAATTAAAGGAAAAAATGAATCATCCCTAAATGAACCACTTGAACATACATACATAATACTCCCTATTGAAGATGAATCTCTAGAAGGTGTTGTTAACCTTGAGGATCAACACATACAAATTGAATTAATACAAGGTGAAAATCAAGTAAGATTTGGATTGTTCAAAGTGAGAGGTGAAAATGACAATTATTCAGGACTTGCAAAACAACCATATGTACAACTTGAGCTTGTAACGAAGAATGATGACCTTGAGTTTGGGTGTGCAATCCTCACATTTAGGGTAGTGAATGTCAATGACCTTCTCCGCCAAATACATGCTTACCACATTGCCAGCAAAAAGTGGGTGGTAATGCCATCATTGAATTTTCTCCCACCAAAAGTAAATGGCATGCTTGCAGGGGAAGGTGGTCTTTTGCTTTTGTTTGGAGACATAATACCTTATGAAGATCCAATGGCTATTAAACCTAAGCCTTTGGAAATAAATGTTGATGATGGAAATAAACTTATTGATGAAAGTAAACATGTTGATGGAGAGAAACCCATCCATAAAAAATCCATTGAAAAAAATCTTGGAAAGGATGATATAAAACCTTTCTTAAAACCAAAAATTAAAAAGAAAATATCTCTACAAATAGACAAGTCTCTTGAGGAAGGAGATGAAGGGGTTGACAATGAAGAAAAACCTAATGATGATAAATTATTGAAAAATAAAAAAAAGATAGTGGATGAAGAGAAAAAACCAAAGGTTAAAGTCATTGTTGAATTCCCTCCACAACACCTTCTCATCATATGTAATCCAATTGCAAGAACATTTCGAATTCTCCCACCCATGCATTGCAACTTAGAAAATATGGTGGCTCGATTGATTGTAAACCCAATGTCTAATTCATATGTTGCATACATTGTCGGGTTTCATCGTCGAATAAAAGAATGCCTAGACCCAGAAGGCATGAGACTTGCAATATATAAATCAACTCATCAAATTTGGAGAATTTTTAATCTTCCAGCTTGCAATCTTTTTCGTCCTGGCCAATCAAATTACTCAAGAGCACTTCCACTTGTGACAAAACTTTTTGAAGGCCCTACACTATTTTTGGGTGCAGAGGTAATGACCCAAAAAACTGGTGTTTATGCTCCAGTCATTCTTAGTTACCGATTGTGCACACGCACTTGGAAAGCATATGAATGGCCTTCAGCATCTGTGACAGAATTCCCACAAGTTGTAGAATGTAACAATGAGTTGTACATTGTAGCACGAGGAGTTGTAGAACCATTAACAATGAACATTTGGAAATTCATACCCCATGTTTATGATATTCCAAGTTGCCAACTTGTGACAATGATGCCACCGAATCTATTTGCTAGTTGTTTCACTAAACAATATAGGAAATCTGAATTTGATTGTGTCTCTAGCATGGAATGCATCTCCTTCATTAGTCGTGAGAATGCAACTTCAATTGTATCTTACAATGTGAAGACCAACAAATGGATGGATCCTCCTCTTCTTCGATATCCAGGCTTTAATAAAGGCCAAACATTTTTAGGAAATTGGCATTATGAGCCATCTCCATATGCACAAGTTTAATAAATTGTTTGATTCATTTGTAATGATCAGGGTATATCTTAGATTTCCATTTTAGAAATCAAAACATTAATGGAGACTAGTTTTACTATGTAATTAAATGTATGCCCAAAATAGGAAGGGCAAAACATGAAGGTTGAAGAGGTTTGTGGGATGGTTATGCACAAAATCACAATACCAAAACATGTCTTTCATTTATGACTAATGTCCTAATCTAGTCATGTGGTCATATGTCTTTAGTCATATATTTTTATTCAAATTTGTGACTACATTGCCATGACATTATGACTACATTACTAGATTAGGACTATTTTGTGACTACATTGTGACTACATGATTAGCCTACATACATTAATAACCTACTTATATTAGTAGTTTAACTAGGTGCTAGCTACCTACTAACTATTTACAAGCTACCTATAAAGTAATTAATACCTATGGGCTACTACTACTTATTATCTACCTACCTACCATGTAATATATACGTACATACATATGCACGTATTAGGTAGTACATATATACATGTGTGTGTACCTACCTACCTACCTACCTACCTATCAAATTGGTATTACATATGTACCTACTATTAGGCACCTACCTACCTACTTACTACTACCTCTAGGTACTAATTACCTATTACCTACCAAGTTTGATACCTACTAGGTTACTAGGTAGGTTTTAAGTTGTTAAGTAAGTATCTCTAGGTACCTAACATAAAATAAGTTAGGAAAAAATGTTTATAACAATATGGTGAAATTTTTTGTCATGTAAAAATCATGTGGTGCAATGGTTAAATGGGGGGTTAAGGACTTCTTCCTTCATTGTGCAGGTGATAGGTTCAAGTCCTCACACTTGTAACTTAGTGAACTAGTTAAACTAGTTTAGTTTGCTAGCTAAGTTAGCTTACATTCCTAGGTAGGATAGGGCTTACATTCCTAACATATAGGTTTAATTTTTAACCCTTATACCATGTGTTTACATGGCAAGGGTGGAAAACATATTTATTTCATATTTAATGAATTATATCCAACGGCCATAATTTATGGATTTCATCAAACACTTGTGATATGCATGACTTTATAGTCACAAAAGTCATAGTCGCAAATTGTTTTATGGCTGAGCCACACTAATAACTAGGTGTTCTAAACAACATTTCCTATTTGACTACATAGTCATGTAGTCATAAACGTCTTCTGCAACTAACAACCTAGTCATAAATCAAGTCGCAAAAGACAACTTTTCTTGTAGTGAATTAAATCCTTTGAACATGTCACTAATTGCCTTGGAAACAAATAGATGTTTGGTGAAACTCATCAATAATTAGTAACTACCTACTGGTAATATTACATCTCCAAATATGATCACAAGGCCACCATTCAAAATGGAATCTTCCATTGTAATTCAAGATTGCACCACAACTTTCCACAAAGATCCTGTTCACATACAACTATTTTGTTGGGTATTTTAAAAACTTACAAAGATGAATGGTCAAAACACTTATGTCAACACTAATGAATTGTACATAGAATTTTGGATAATGGGAATTGAAATGATATTATGATGATTTACATAGTACCCAAGGCCTTGTTTACATGTTGCAAGTATGTCCAACATTTCCTTACTTTCCTTGTAAAACACCAATTTCCAACTATGCCAATTTGTTGAAAAATAATAATAATGGGAAGGCATTTTCTCCACAAATATCTTACTTTGACAAAACTTATAGTTCATCACCTTCATAATAGTTGAAGGAGGGTCAAAATAAACATTGTGTGTTTCAATGTTTTTGAGAAATTTGGTTTAACAAGTTTCAAGTAATATACCCAAAGAATTGTAGTCTTAGTGGTATTGAACATGAATCACATTTAGCTAGCTTGATTATCCTTATTCCATTTCAATGGTTTTTTGTTGAAATTACAAAAATGATTGCAAATGCAAACTTTTAGGGCTTGTGATGATCCTATACATTAAGAAAAAAAACTTGTAATCATTAGGATATTTCACATTTAAATCAACAAAGGACTTGTGAAGATGAAATGCAATGCAACACATGAGACATAAATGTTGGACGTGGCTTACTAAATGAAATAGATCATTAATGGATGCAAATGAATTGTCAGTAATGTGTAAGGGTAAAACTGGAAAAAAAGAGGTTTTGGGTAATATGAAATGAAGCTAACTTGATAGAAAATAAATTGGACTACAATAGGTTGAATGGTTTATATTTTTATAAACTTGAAAACAATTTAATGGACATGGAAAAATTAGTTGTTTGAAGAATGCAACTTGTTGTCACATTTCAAATCAACAATTTTATGTTTTGACCAAGAATAAAACATTGTACCAAAGGAAGATGGATGTGTGATTTTAAAAATGTTGTTTTAAGATAAAATTTGTTAATCCTTTTTGTTTTAGTGTACTGCATGAAAAATTCAAAATTAAAAACACAATGTTATTATGTAATCAAACAAGATGTATTTTTGGAGCTATTTTTTAGTTTGAAAAAATGTCTTAATTTACTTGGTTGAACAATAAAATAAACATCTATTTTGAAGTGGTAAGTTGAACTTTGTTTCAAATTAGAATGTGCACATCATGGTTGGAAATAATAAAATATTTTAAATTAGCTTTGAAAAGATTTAAGTTTTGAATCATTTATTTTATTTTATTTTTAGGAAATGAATATTTGATGAAGATTTGATGTCTAAATTGTGATTTCTTTCAAAGTTCACCTTATACAACAATCATATTTGTGTTTCTAGTGTAAAATGTCAAATCAAGTGTGGGACCCTAACTTTCAAATATTTTATTAAACAACAAAGATTGTACATAAAATGATAGTGAAACAACACACCAAAGGAATTGGTTGTTATAACCACCAATGGATGAATGAAAAATAGACAACAAATGATTTATTATCATTTTAATTCATTTATAATGATGACAATTAGACCAATATAAATGCTTATTTACATGCATGTCTTTGAACACATTTTCACATTTATTTAATATTGGACGACCTAATTGAAGCACCTATTTGATGAATTACATAAAAGGAAGGTACATAATAGGAATGATTTACTTTACATCATCAAAGAAACTAAATAATGTATTTGCATACAAATGTAAGTTTTACCAAATGCCACTTGATGTTAAATGTTGTGTTATAGGTTATTAGTTCTGGTAAGCAATGAGGAAAACAATGGTAAAACAAGGAAAAGGAAATATAAATCTAAAGTTGGAGATAACATTGGTGACAAACAAAATATATTCATTTTTATGGGCCCAAAAAATTAATTTAAAATTGTTTTCGAGTTTAAAAAAAAATTCTATGTCTTTTTAACTTTTCTTTCAACTTAATGAAAATAAATCTATAATGCATTTTGTTCTTATGGTCTCCTTATTTGCATATTAATATATCTTTGTCATAGATGTTGTATAAGTACTTGTTGTAATATCTTTTAATGCATAATTTGAGGTTTAAAATCTTTTTTTTTTAGGACATTAAAACGAAAAGTTTTTTTCTTGTTTCATTAGATTTCAAAAATGTTTAACATTGCAAAATTAAGTAAATAATTAAGGTTTCAATAGTTTGGATAAGATAGTTTCATTACCAAATGTTAATGTAAAGGTAGTTTAGGGTTTTAGTTCATGTCTAAACTAGGGTTTGGGAACAAAATGTTGGTTATTGGAAGTTAGGTGGCTAATTTAAGGTTTGAATCAATTTTTGTGGCATGGTTAAAGGAAATGTCAATTTTTTGAAAGTGAAAGAAATCATCCAAGTTTTTCATTAGCATTTTGATCAAGATTTGACATAAATTATTGAAAGTTCAAAGCTAGATTAAGGTTTTAATTAGTGTTTTCAATAGGGGTTTGGAAACCTTATTGAAAACATTAATCCTAACTATGGAATGTTTATTTTAAGGCATGAATGAATACTTCCATTATATTTTTCAAATCATAATTACCATAAGCTATGTACCAAGTCATTCAAAGCTTTAATTGGTGGGTTTCATCTAGTTTCAAAACACTCATTATTGAGAGTTAAACTTATGTAATTTTAAATTTTAAATTAATGTTTTCCAAAGTCTTGAAAAAGGAACCCAATTTCAATTTTTCATATACATAATGCATGAATTAATGTTTCCAATATGATTATCAAAACCCAAACTACCAAAAGTTATATACTTTATGTACAACTTTGGTTCACAAAACCCTAATTTATTATATGTATTTTATTCAAGGCTTTCATTATGGGGTGAAATTTCAAAAACAATGATTTCCAAAAATTAGGGTTATCAAAACCCTAGTTAACAAAAGATTTATATTTTATCTAAGTTTTTTTAATTTGTGGGGTTTCATGAAGGTTTCAAAAAACATTTATTGCCAAAAATTGGGGTTATCAAAATCCTAATTAGAAAATGCTATGCACTCTATTTAAGGCTTTAATTTGTGGGCTTTATTAAGGTTTCAAAAACATACTATTACAAAAATTAGGGTTATTCAATATCCTAATTACCAATTCAAGCTATGTATTTTATTTATAAGGGCTTGAGTTGATGGGTTTTTATTAAGGTTTGGGGAACATTGATTACCAAAAATTACAATCATCAAAAGCTATGTACTCTATTTAGGAAAACATTGTGGGTTTCATTAATGATTGGAAAACATTTAGTACCAAAAATTAGGGTTATCAAGACCCTAATTGTTAAAGCTATCTACTTTAATTTTGGGCTTTAATTTTATGGGTTTACATTAAGGTTTAGAAAACATATATTATCAAAATTTAGGGTTTTATAAAAGCCCTAATTATGAAACTATGTGCTTCAATTTTGGGTTTTGATTTTATGGGTTTACATTAAGGTTTAGAAATTATTTATTATCAAAAATTAGGGTTTAAAAAAAAACCCTAATTATCAAACCTATGTGCTTCAATTTTGGGCATTAATTTAAGGGTTTACATAAAGGTTTAGAAAACATTTATTATCAAAGATTAGGGTTTTAAAAAAAAACCCTAATTATTAAACCTATGCGCTTCAATTTTGGGCTTTAATTTAAGGGTTTACATAAAGGTTTAGAAAACATTTATTATCAAAGATTAGGGTTTTTAAAAAAAAACCCTAATTATTAAAGCTATGTGCTTCAATTTTGGGCTTTAATTTAAGGGTTTACATAAAGGTTTAGAAAACATTTATTATCAAAAATTAGAGTTATCAAAACCCTAATTATTAAAGCTCTGTGCTTTACTTTTGGGGCTTTAATTTGTCATAAGAGACTGTACATTCTAGGCCCGTAATCAGCAGCAACCGGTGAACTGGAGGATTCTGGACCAAATCTGTCCAGAAGGGACCTATCATTCCAGGCTTGTAATAAGTGGCAACTGGTGAACTCAAGGATTCCAAACCAAATCCATCTAGAAGGGACCTAGTGTTATAGCCTATGGATTAACATTCTAGGCCTGGAATAACCAAAAAATGGTGAATTCTAAGATTCCAGATCCAAATCCATCCAGAAGGGACCCAGCATTCTTGGCCTGTAATAAGCCACAATTGGTGAACTGGAAGATTCTGGGCCAAATCCATCTAGAAAGGACCCAGCATTCCAGGCTACAGGTAGCGTTCTAGCGCTTTGTAATAAGCAACAATTAGTGAACTGAAAAGGATTCCGGACCAAATCCGTCCAGAAAGGACCCGGCGTTCCAGGCTACGGACAGCGTTCCAGGCCCGTAATATACGGCGACTGGTGAACTCCTGCGACGGTAATGGCGAGTGCATGGACGGGACGGAACGAGCAGGACTGCCGCATTATTGATTTGGCTACGTAGCTTGTGTCTTGTTGCGTCGCGAGAGCGAGCGAGCGAGAGAGAGAGAGAGAGGGAGAGCAAAAGCAAAGAACGCGCGCGCGTGGACGAGGAGGTTGAGCGAGGGAAGAAGGAAGAGCCGCGACGGAGCGCAGGTTTTGCAAGGTACAGATCTACAAACATACATACATATTGTCACGGATGTTTTAAAAGGTTTATATCTCTGCTCAGGAAGAATAATCTAATTCGCAAGCTTGACATGTAAGAATTTTGGAACTCTTTTATCGCGTAAGAAATTAGGTACAAACTCCTCTCTCTGTGTCTGTTCGGCACTGATCAATCCATCTTCACAAAACTATGTAACGCGGTTTTGCAAGAATTTTGTTTCTGATTTTTTTGTTCGTGCTATCACCGATGATCGGCCGCTGGAAAGGCTGCGTCCGCTGGACGAGTTCTTAAGGAACAGCTTTTGTGGATCTGGTTTGCAGAACTTCGCCTGTTTGCATCGTTGACGATGGGCGGTACAGTCACTGATCGTCCTCATGTTTTCATGGTGAGCGGGCCAAAAGCTGAAGGAACAATGCCTGCGGCCTCGTCGCCTTTTGGCTTAAGGATTCATGACTGTAACAGGGACGATGACTCTGGTAGTGTGCTTTTCTTTTCAACGACCGCCTCTAGCAGTATTCAACAAGCTGAAGCAGAGAAGCTTTACTATGTGCAGACTCCGGATTTTCCTCACAGTTGCTGCTCTGATGACGCTTCTGGTGTGACAATAGTGTATACGACGGCAGCCCCTGGATCAGGTGACGGAGGTGCAATTTCATCTGCACTGGTTTCTTCTTCTCACATGATCCAGGAGCAAGGTTTCGTTCCATTTCTACCAGCGCAGGTTTCGCATGAGACGCATATTATACGTGATCTTCAAGCAGCCATCCCGGTTTACGCCGAGCAGCGTAGTGCCTCCGTGTCTCTGAAAGCATCCACCGCAGCAGCAGCAGACCAAGCCTATGGTAATTGGTGGAACGGAAGGAACGTTGACAACGATGAAGTTGATCAAGCCGGTACTGCGGATAATGCTCCAGCAGCAGCGCGTGCAAGGTTATACGACCTCGAGCAACTCCGGCATCGCGGAACCCTAGTAGGCGACGGAGTTCAGGGACTGTCTTTGTCTTTATCTTCCCAGTATCAGCCACAAAATTCTGAATCTCTGCATTTGCAATCAGGTCGGCAGGTGCTGCAATGTGCCGACGTAGAGATGAACAGTGCCGTTTCAGCTAGTATCTCTCACGCTGCAACAGGTGGAGTAGCTGCCAACAACGCTAGAACGGAGTTTTCGAGCAGATTGTGTACTGCTACTGCAGGTGAGCCAAAGTTTGCAACAGCAAGTCGCTTTCCAACGCCAGTTCGGAAAGGTAATCATGCCTCCAAAGCTGCAATTAGGTACGAATTTGAGCTTGGTAATTGTGGCTCATCAGCAGGCAGAGCTGGTGAACAGCTGCCCCATGAAATCGAGTTTTGCAGCAGCGGATCCAGAAGTAGTAGTCCGGCAGACATGATCTCAAGGATAACAAATTGCTTTCCAACGTCGAAGTTTTTGAGAGCTGCCCAAGAGCTTCTGGTCGAAGTATGTCGCGCGGTTCCGCCGCACAAACGTCAAAAGACCGTCCACAACGTGCAGCAGCAGCAGATGGACTGTTGGAATCTGCAAGCTCCAAGAAATTTTTACTCTGCTAACATCGGTGTCCCAGCTGCTGGACAAGCTGCTCCTGTGGTTGAGTTGGCATCTCAAGAGCCGGCACAGATGGGTCAGGGGATATCATCACCCCAGGTGCCTCTGACTTCCTATCATGCACAATACATCACCCAAAGCCTGGTTGATGCTGCAAGAAAGGAGAACAGAGAAACCCTGTTACTGAAGAAGGATGACCTAATGATCATCTTAAATGAGGTGAGAGCAACATCAAGCTCATCTTACTGCTATTTTGAGCTGAATTTTTTCTAGTTATGTTGTGATGGAAAGAACTGCTCAGAAATGTTCAGAAGATGTTCCTTGGATGGAAATTGCATGGTGTGAAAATTGAAACTTGTCCTTTCAAATCAGTATTTATATGTGAAGCATTGGTGAACTGGACTTCACCAAGATCCAGTAGCCATTCAAAAGTTCTTTGCTTAAGATTGGAGCCTCTGTCAGGTCTTATGATTTCTGTACTTACAGACCATGTGGCAACCACATGGATGTGGGGTCTAAGATGTCTCCTGGAGACTCTGTTACTGTGTACCCTACCGTAAAGTGTTTAAGATGTAGTGGTTGTTTTGTTCTCTTGATGATTCCCTAATACGGCAGGTGCCCTTGTGTAAATCCAAGTTTCTACCAAGAAGTGGTATTTTGTGTAGTGTGCATTGCCTAGTGTCAGCATCGTATCTTCAGCTAGTGCCAGCACAGTTCCCTGTAGATGTAGATCTGCATGCCATCTGTGATGTAATTGACCAGTATCACTTGCAGGTGGAAGCAAGACACAAGAGGTATCGTGAGCATTTCCGTGTGATGATGAATGACTTCAATGTTCATGCCGGAGCAGAAACAGCCACACCATACCTTGACTTGGCTTTCCAAACAATGTCATGTCAATTCAGGCACTACAACCTCTCTGCACCCAATCCCATTGCAAGAAGCACTGTCAACTTTGTTTCCATAGCTTGCATCATTTGTCTTTTGTGAATACCAGCTGTCCAGTTGCTTACACAGATACATATGTTCTCAAAAGGTGAATTGTTCCCGGGCAGGTACTCCCCTGTGACTTCCTTCTCTTGGTTTAGAACTACTCTGTCAATGAAGAAATAAATTTCTCTTCAAATAGAGAATTTTTTTGCTTGTAAGCCAGCATGCATGACTAGTCCAAGGTTTGAACAATTTGAGCCAGAAGACTATCTCTGGCAACTCCAATTGTTAAATGACTTCTTCACAAAAAAGTTTGCAACCAGTTCTTTGGAGTCAGTGAAATAAACTCTGTTAATTCATCACTCACTATGAATAGTATTAACACATCCAAATGAAGTTCAATCTCTTGTCTCGAGTTGAAATTATCTGCATGTAAGCTTAGTATTCACCAGAGGTTTACAGATCTATGCAATTTCAGTCTATCAAGAATCCAATATAGGCCTTCTTTGCATGTTATATTTGCAGGGCTGTGAGGGATGCAACAAACAAGCAGCTGAGGATGGTAAGAAGAGCACTTGGAGAAGAGCATGTGTTCAGGGCAGGAAGTGGAGAGACATCCAGGCACTACCAAATTCCTCATGATCAGTGGAATTGCCAGCAGCAAGCTGTCCAGGTGATGGGCACTCCTCAGCAGCACCACTCATGGCGTCCACAACGAGGTCTTCCAGAGCGTGCAGTCACTATTCTCCGAGATTGGATGATCAAGAATTTTCTTCATCCGTGAGTCTTTTAAGCATACACCATAACCATGAGTGAAACTTTGTGTGGCATGCCTTTAACTAAAATAGTAGAGTACTTGAAAGAAACTTCAAACAATGATTGTAGTGTTTGTGTGATGATCTCATCACTTAAATGTATGTACAACATACGTATTCCCCAGTCAGAACATCTTCTTGTTCTGGTCCGAAGACTGTGATTGCTGGTATAACCACTTGACCAGCCTGCACCTAATAGGACTGCAAGAAATGTACTAAGGTATCAATGGTTGATGTTGGTGCTCAGTGCTTATCATGCATGTTCAGGTACCCGAATGATGCAGACAAGCTATTACTTGCAAAGCAGACTTGTCTAACTAGAAGTCAGGTATTCATCTTACTTATATCAGGTGACTTAAAAATAAAGAAAAGTTACATCAACTACATACTCTAATACGGGCCAAGCTTGCAGTTGATCAGTTGGCTCAGAGATTCTTGCTACAGATTTGTTGTCTGTGGAGTATTTCTGTGTCCTTGAACTGTGTCATTCTGCAAATTAGAAAAATTTGAAAAGGGCCTCCATAATTCAAGGGGCTTGGTCACAACTTTGGGCTTTATATGCTATTCCAGGTTCATGGTTTATTCTCCAGAGAGTCAAAAGTGCACAGGGGGTGAGAAGGTTTTAAAATTGATTGTATGATTGAGTAGACATTCCTCATTCAGGCATCAAGAGCACCGTGTTGGTACTGCAAACAGTGCTGCAAAGCTGCATGATCTGTTGTGCTACTTTGTTTGACTTCTCAGGTTTCTTTGAGCTGTTTTGGCATATCAAGATTTAATTTCTATTGAGAGAGGCACAGGGGGACCAGGAAGACACTGTCTTTTGGCCCTTGCGATTTTGGATGAAAAACAGCTTTGTGTATGAGTCCACCAGACAGTAGATTGATCCCAAGTGGAAACATTTGAAGAGGCTGGAATCCAAAACAAGGTGAGATCACTTTTCATGATTCAAGAATTTGGTAGTGCAGGTGTCCAACTGGTTCATCAATGCACGGGTCAGACTTTGGAAGCCAATGGTTGAGGAGATGTATATGGAGGAGCAGAGGATGGCAGCTCAAGAGGTCAATGCAAGAAGACAATTGGCAGAGACTTCAGGTGTCCCAAGCAAAAGCTTGGAGTTGTTCAGAAGAAAGCTCTACTAGAGCAATCTCCTCTGCAGCTTGCACTAAGTGCCCAGTCAAACTAAAAATGAAATGGATCTTAACAGTATAGAGATAAAAGACATACAATGCATTGTATATGCTCCTCAATGCTTGTAACACATGTAGCGCAAAATGTGTTTCTGGTTTCAGTGTCTTGATTAGCACAAATTCAGGAATTTCTGATTGCCTGCACTACTGATTTTTATTTGGCAAGATGTCTCAAGTAATTTAGAAGGTGATTTTGGATGAAGAGCTAGGTGCTCATTTTTTCTGTTTGGTTTGAGTTCGCAGTTTAGTGAATATGCCACGAACCAGGTGAGTAGCCATTTAATTTGTGTGTTCAGTGTCAATTTGGCTCAGAAGTATGTATGTGGAGAGAGAGTAGCACATTCATCAGTAGAGCATTAAAAGGGTAGCACATTCATTGTAGAGCATTAAAAATCTGCAATACAAGGTTTGATGAGACTTGAGTGTATGGGAGATTGATTCATGTACCTTTAACTTGGTACTTGGGGAATGTGGACACACTGCTTTTTGATCTGTCATTGGAGATACCATAAGATGTGTTTTATGAATTCTGTGCTTTGCAGTATCTATAGTGTCTTGGTTCTAGACCAAACTTTAAGAGTATCATAGCAGAATGGAAATCAATAATAACAGTGTGCACTGACTTTCAGGTGGTATTCAGGGTTGAAGGGGCTCTGAATGGAGTATCATTATGCAGTGTCATCTGAAGGAGATGATGTCTGCTGGATGGCTCAGGTACACCATGTTTGAGGGAAGTACAGGAGTCCCTCAGAACAGATTTTGGTCTGATAGGACTACTAACGATAGAATGGTGGATTTGTGTATACTGAAGATGTCCAGAGGAAAGTATCATGCATTGGAGGTGAAATGCAATCCTGGATCGACCTTAGGCTGAATGTGGAAGACGGAACTGTCTGTTGAGAGTGCAAGAGTTTGATGACATTAGCAGGTAATGTCAGCCCCCTCTATGAAATAACAACATTTGGATAGTTAGTTTTGCAAATGTTCAGATTGTTGGTATTGAAGATAGTAGCAGGTAGTCTCAGCCCCCTCTACACAGGCGGTTTCTATTTGGGGTGCACAGAGTGTTACTCCCCACCTCTGCACCCCAAACAGTGGGACTCAGTTCATGCATTTCTTCTTTTCATTGTTGTATATCAGGATACCATATTAGCTAGGTCAAAAGAAAGAGAAGAGTTGATTCCTCATGCTGCAGATATTGGGATATTGGTAAATAAGGGAAAACAAAACATTGTGCCAAGTTAGACATATCTTAGTTTGGGGGCTGTTTCCAGCTAGGAGTTGATATGTCTAGAGTACATAATTGAGGATGTCATGCCAATTTCCTGTGTTGGGGTGGAAACAGAGTCTAGGTGAAGTGTGGGCATGTAAAGTGGCATTTTGACAGGTCCAACTAGGGAGATACAGGAGAGTCCAATAGACTGGGATGTGGTATGGATGATTGTAGTTTTGATGATCACAGGAGAGTCATTTTGGGATTCTACTCATCCCATGTGACTGCAGAGCTTGTTCAAAATGCAAACTTATACCATGCAATGTGCCTGACTAAAATGTCGAGGGAGCTCAGGAGATGAAGTCACAGTTGCCTGCCTGTCCAAAGGAGGTAATGATCTATGGGTGAGAATGATGGATACCCACAAATGTTGCTGTTTATCTTTAGACCTGTTTTGTAAGTAAGGCTCACATTTACTCCCCTCCAAACTCCAAACTTGTTTGTGTCTTTGATGTTCCAGAATCATCAGAAGAACTCTACCTAATGATGTGTGTCCTCTATGCAGGTCAATAAGCTGCAAGAACCTAAGCTTTTTTTTTTGTTCTCCCACAGTAGATATAAATTCAGGTACGGTGAATTTGAGCAAATAAAAAATGAAATTATGCTTAAATGAGGGACTATGTATTTATATATGTGCAAGTCTAGAAAACACTCAAGTGAAGAAGGTTTTACAACAAGCTTTTATGGCTTGTCAAGCTGGGTATGCTGCAGATTTGCCGGCTAAAGTTCAAATATGGCAACACAATGACTCTTGCTTGTGGTGTGCAATGCAGAAGGTGCTGGAGAGCTTGTAACACAATCCTTTCCCAACAGCAGGCACTAGCTAAACAAGCACAGAAACACACAGCATGTCTGGAAGCACATGACCAAGTACAAAACTACTCCTGTCTTTCTGTTGGAGTGTGTACTCTTGTCTCACACCTGTTTTGTGAATCAACAGAATTGTCATTACAAACCATAACCTGTGAAGAAATAGATCATTGCTTACATCCTTTCTCAACTCTAATGAACCCAGGAGGACTACTACTGAAGAGGAACATGAACAGTATGATACCTTTTGCACTTGAAAATTACACTCTTGGATGCGTTGGGTATGCAAAAGATTGGCTACACATAATTCTACAAAAAGTTCCACCTGTTTCTGGTCTGCTTCAGTCCTGGATCAAGAATGTCCTGGAAATGGTCGCTGACTCAAACCTAGTTCACTTCCTTTAGTAAAACTACTGCAACAAGGGCATACTAAATTTGAACCACTCATGATGTTATAGCCAAGAAGGAGAAGATTGGAATTACTTGATTAATCATCTGAACCATAGAAACCTAGTTGTGTACATTGATTGTTTCCATTGATTGCTTCCCTATAATGAAAGACAACAAGAAGAATTTGGAAACATTTGGCAATTCATTTGAGATCATGGAACACCAAAAAAAACGCTCCAAAACCTAGCACCCACCATTATAGCCAAAAAGAACTTTGGAATGACTCAACAAATCATCCAAATCATGGAAACCTAGGGACTCCAGAAATGCTGCCTACCCATGATGAAGGCCAAGAAGAATATTGGAATCAGTTGGCAATTTGCGCAAATCATGGAAACCTCTAGGAGGCTTGAAAATTATGTACACATGATGAAAACCAAGAGAACATGTGCGTTGTCCAAATCATGGAAACCTAGGAAGCTTGAAAATTATGTACAACATGATGAAAACCAAGAGAACATGTGCATTGTCCAAATCATGGAAACCTAGGAAGCTTGAAAATTATGTACACATGATGAAAACCAAGAGAACATGTGCATTGTCCAAATCATGGAAACCTAGGGCTTGGAAACTACTACTTGTGATGAAAGACGAAGAAGAAGAACATTGGAAAGTATCACTTGACAAATTGTCTAAACCATGGAAACCCTAGGCACTTGGAAACTACCACTCACAGTGAAAGCCAAGCAGAATAACATTGGAAGATCGTTTGTCAGATTGTCCAAATCATGGAAACCCTAGGCACTTGGGAACTACTACTCACAGTGAAAGCCAAGATGAAGAACATTGGAAGATCACTTGACAAATCGTACAAATCTGGAAACCTAGGGGCTCTGAAACTACTACCCATGACGAAAACCAAGAAGAAAAACATTGACAAACAATCCAAATCATGGAAACCAAGGAGCTCAGAAACTACTGCTCATGATGAAAGCCAAGAAGAAGAACATTGGAAGATCACTTGGAAATTGTCCAAATCGTGAAAACCCTAGAGGTTCGGAAACTACTACCCATGATGAAAGCCAAGAACTTGCCAAATTGCCCAAATCATGGAAACCCTAGGGGGCTGGGAAACCCTAGGGGTTGCTGAGCTCTCTGAGGCAAGTGATTGGTGTGGATTCATGTTTTCTGCTCCTCCTCCTCCTTCTCCTCTTTTTTTTTCTTCTTCTGCCTCACAGGTGAATCATGAACTCACAGTTGCTCAGGAGAGGTAGCCAAGGAAGTAGGAGAGGATTGCAAGAGCTGCAACAACAAGAATGATATTGAGAAAGTAATTGGATTGAAGAGGTTTATCAGGACTGCCACCAACTGCAAGATACTCAGCTCGAATTTTGTCCTTCATGGATTCTGAAAGTCCTTGACCGGTGTTGTCTTCCGAGGAGGAGGAGTACTTGGCTGCCACGAATTTCTCTGGCTTTGCTCCTGCTGGTGCTTCTGTATCAATGTAGATGCCTTCAGGAGGTGAGAATTCGGAACCAAGCTCACTGAGTTTGGCATGAGATTCAGCATAGTCTTTGAAGAAAGCAGCTTCATCCTCGGCATACTTCTCTGCAAACTCCTTGAATCCTGGATCCTCGAAGAGTGCAGCATCTGTTGCCAGAACCAGAAGGTCCTCATCCCTCTTGGCTTTGATCTCACGGAAATAGGAGTTGTCGAATTTCAACCATTCAGGTGTCCATGACTGGCCTCCAGGAGCTCCAGGTCCATCTTTGGTGTATTTGGTCACAGCTTTTCCCCAGCCGCTGCGCTCCGGCCTTGACCTGCCAAGAGTGTGAGCACCTGACAGCGCCACAATATCTTGATCCGACAAACCCATCCGGTAGAACACTTTACGAAGATGATCAGCCGGGGATGGAGGTCCAGCATCCGGGAGATTGCCTTCATTGACACAATCTTCAGGTCCAGCAGTATCTCTCCGACCGTATCTCAAGGGAATCTTAGGACCTCCGGCATCTTCAATGGCTGTAGCACTAGCAAGCTGGAACAAATCCGCATAGCTGATGTCAGGAAACTTTTCCTTGACTGGCTCCAACAGCTTTAGAGCGCCCAAAAGCCCAGCATTCGCGGCATGATCTAACTCAATGGAGAATCTCAAGCTTCCATTCGCTCCTCCTCGTCTGGGCCATTCTGCCACGTTTTTATCATACGTTCCTGCGTCGTGCCATCCTAAGCGAATCAGAATAGGGTGACAATATTTCTCCTGTAGCAGCTTCTTAATCTCCTCCCTCGCCCCTTTCAACTGCTCCGGCTCAGATGCAAAACTCTTCACAACAGCGGCACTTGCCGTTTCTGCCGCCGAAGAAGAAGCTAAACACACAAACTTCCTCCTCCTCCTCATCATCCTCCTCCTCTGGCTTCTCGCCCCTCGCACTAACTCAAATTCCAGCACCTTGAGAGTACTCGTCGTCGATACAGCAGCAAAAGGTCCACCACCACCACCCTTCACAAAACCAGACATACCCACACTTCCACATGCAACACCACCACCACTGGAAGAAGAAGAAGAAGCCGAGCATGAGGATTCAACTCTACTTCCTGAAACCTTGGATGATACCACGGCCACCATTCTCTGAAAATTTGATCCCAAACCCATCACACAAGCTGTTGCCATCTCTCCCCTCTCTCTGTCTCTCTCTCTCGCGCGCGAGCGAGCCCTCTTTCTTTCTCTCCCTGTCTCTCTCTCTCAGAGAATCTAGTGCAAGCTCGCTCTCAAGCTAGAGCAGTGCACACTTGGAAGAAGATGCAATGCAAGCGTTTCAAATGCTTAAGCAAAAAAAACACACAAAATTCAATATAAATAATCAATATACATTACTAAAAGAAAGCCTCTCTTTGGACTCCTCTTTCTTTCTTTTTATTATAATAATAATATATACTATTAAATAATAAATTTTCTTTTTAAAAAACCCAAAAAAAGGGAAGTGAGGTACTCACAAACTAGTGTTGCAAATTGTTACATTTGTGGAAGAGTTGTTGTGAAGGGAAGAAGGGGAAGGGGGGAAGGGGAAAGTGGAGGAGGTGGGTGAGAGAAGAGATTGGGTTTTCAGAACTTCCCAAAAGCCACTTGTCAATCTTCTGGGTGGGTATCTTAGGATCTCTCTATCCCCAATTTTGTTCGGTGCTCTTTTGTAGTGGCCAGCCTAGCTAAAGGGAATACCTAAAGGCTATAGTTAGATAGATAATGGGCAAAATGCTCATTATCATTTGATTCAAATATGGCAATTGATTTTGCATACCATAAAGCACTTCAAGAAAATTTGCTTAGTGCATTTGGTGGGCACCTTTTACACCTTTATGTACTATGTGAAGTAAGTGACACTTCTTGACATGAGAAATCATTTCCCATGTCCACAAAATGTTCCCACAAAACTGCAAACCTTGGGTCTGACCAATGACGATTATCTTGGGTAATTGGCACTTGAGAGAGATTCTGCAACATCATTAGGAACTTTGGAGACTATTTTGCTAGGCCTCAATGATGTTTCCCATTGTCACATATTCATTTGACCATGAACGGTGAAATCTCTTTTGAGTGACGATTATGGCAAATTTTTCTATTGAAATTTTTCTAGGATTTTCATTTTGGATTTCATTTTTCTGTTAGATGACTTAAGAATTTCAATGGATTTGTAAAATTCATTCATTATGCTTCAAGAAGGCATTAGAAATGATTGGGACTCAGTTCCCAAATGCAAACACTAATCCAAGTTGATCTTAAGATCTGGATAACATACCTGATATGCCAGCTTGTGTTTCATCAATCTGATTAGTTTACAGAGTCTGATCCATCTGCTTGTCTTGCAACGTCTTGCAGACTTAGATTTCGATAAAGGGTGACACTTAGCTTTGCAATCAAGGTATCTTTGCTTGCCCTCACTGCCTGTTAGCTTCAGTATATTCAGACAGTTTGGAGGTTTAAAAACTGATGTTGTATGCAGATGAGTCAGATGTTGGACAGACTTGGGTGCTTCTCTTTGCACAGGGGGGAATCTGCTGCAGGTCAACACATTTCAAGGTACATAGTCTATTAGTTTGCAAAATCCAAGAACAATCAAGTCTGTTAAGGAGATTGCCCCTCATGGAAGTATGATTGTCTCCAACTTGCCTCGTTGCAGCTTCACCCCTTGCCAGCCTCACTTCTGTGTTTAGGAGCCAGCCAGGAAAACAGCAGCCATTGGTGGAGTAAGCTCCTGTACATTTCAAGTGATGGGGTTGGTCCAGGTCAGAAAGTGATTTCCAAGTAGCTCTGTTTGAAGCAACAAGCTACTGGAAGTTATCTTACACTGAATTTGAGTAACTGCATTGGACCCCAATGCTGGTAAAGATGCATGAATTTAGCTACATGACAAAACAAGAGATTTCAGTATAAACATAAGATTCAAGTTCTGATGGCCAATTCTGTTTTCAACTTTGATGGGTTTGATGTGCATATGCTCTCATTCTGTGGAAGTAACAGTCAAAAGATCATCTTAATACTCACCTCTTGAAGTGGCATAAACCTATTCCTTTGTCACAAGCACCAAATGATCAGATGTATATACAAGCAGTAGAAATACAATTTGCAACCATCAGTTTAATGAAAAATGAGAAAAAGTAGAGGCCATACTCGAAGCTTGCATGTGCAAGAATACACCCAACTTCTTCATTCAGAAAATGTACCTGTGGCTACCTACAGGCCATGATGATTCCAACACTGCTCTCGGGTTTCAGCTGTCCCAGCACCACCCTCATTCCTCCAAATGCCTGCTATAAACACAAAATTGAATCACAATACCTCCACCAGTCTGCTGCAAAGAAAACTGTTTTCTCTGCATAGATATATTAGTCAACAGAAAATGACCATCAACTACAACACAAGATGGTCGATCGACCCAATCTAAGGTACATACACCTGTCAGGGTTTCTCAAAACTAGACATTTAGCAGGCAAGAGCTACAGAGTCAGTAAGCTGTCAGAACTTTGTATCATATCCACACCAATAAACAAAACCTTGTCTAATTTGACAACTACCCATGCTAGTATGAGTATGTGAAATGGCAAATGGCAGCCAAGTTCTCAACCACCCCCCCGCAAGAAGTAGCAGGAACTCTCGTATACCCAGCATTGCTCACAGAAAAAGAAGAGACTTCAGGACAATCTTGCTTGGCAATAAGGAGAAGGACAACTCAGTATAACCTGGATGGTAAGGAAGATACTCTCTGCCCAACTTGTGCATCATTATGGTCTGGATGTGCACATTCCCAATCAACCCAAATGGTATGGCATTCAGGAGAGTCTTGCTTTGTCTCTGCACTCCTGATATGCAGGGGCAGTAAGTGGCTGACCTGATGTTTCGACAGCTATCAACCATGTTAGTTCAGTAAATCTTGTGGTGATTCCATTCCCCAAGGACTCAGAAACCCCTTACCTAGGTTCTCACACTTTATGTGACCCGTTTCACCAAAAAAACCCCCTTTACAGCTCGATTGACCACTGCCAGTTAACTGCTCAAAGCAAACACCTAAGAAACATTTGAACCCATGACCACTTGCAAGGCAGCCAGGATCCAGACTACAAAAACCACAGCCACAATCCAAAAGGAGTTAAGCAACCTCTCGAGGAGCAACCAACAAACCTTCCAATCTCACAGGATACAAAGCATTGCAATCCAAATCACACTTGCACGTGGCTGATCACATCCCAAGAGACCCAGGATCTTGTGTTCCACATCTCAATTTGCTGACAGAAGGAGACACCCAAAGCAAATCAGACATTGCATTTGGCATAAACACCCAATGTGGACCTCCCTTAATACTGACCCAATCAGAACCAGTAAGCCAATCACAGTAGACACTATTTAGTTCATAGTACTAATGATCACTTTGCCCAGAGATAGTCAGTCAAATTGATGCACTACACTTGCTGCACTCCAGTAAATCACAAAGGTCACACTACATAGAATTCACTAGAGATCAAATGACGTGTAAGGATCCTGTCCCAACACTACAACAGCCCTGTTGGCAATATCCCCAAAAATGCAATATCTTGCAGATTTTCTTCTCCTCATAGAGATCTGGTGTCTGAAAAAGTTGGATTAGCTTAAGTGAACTGAATTAACCTATTGTAATTTGACCTAGCTTGACATCTTAACTGAAAAAAAGCTACAAATGGTCTCATAGCAAAGAAATTTACTGAACAGTCACTAGGTGCGATCACCAGTGGCAGGATAGGGCCTGAAGCGGGCATCAGGACCTCGCTGTGTCTGCCTGCCTGTAGCACCATAACCTCCCCCATAGCCTGCCGTTCCATTCCCTGTTGCATCACCAGCTGCTGCTGCTGCTGATGCTGCACCTCCCATGCTGTACCCTGCACTGCCTGCAGTTCCAGTTCCTATTGCTGCAGTGTTGTAGGAGTCTGTTCCTGCTGATCTCCATGTATTATCTCCATAGCCTGCAGAATAGGAATCCCCATATCCACTAGATCCATAGCTCCCACTACCAGTTCCTCCCCCTGCTGTGCTGCTGTAACCACCTGCACTGTTCCCATAGCCACCACCACGTCCTCCTCCATATGCAGCACTGGAGCCATAACCACTTTCACCACTTCCATAGCCATAGCCAGAACCAGCATATCCAGCAGCACTTCCGACAGCTTGACCAACTCCACCAGCACTTGAACCCCAGGCTGCTGCTCCATACCCTCCCATGCCGCTGCCACCACTGGCTCCATAGCCTGTTGAGATTCCTGTATTTGTATATCCAGCACCTCCACTCCCCCAAGCACTTCTTCCTCCTCCAGGAGCACTCACTGGTCCCCCACTCCCATACCCACTACCACCACCACCTGGTGTGATAGTGTATCCAGCACTGCCATAGTCACCTCCTGCTGCATTCCCATAGCCACCATATCCATTGCCACCATACCCATTCGTTCCTGCACTGCCATAGCCTCCAGCACCACCACCATAGCTTGCAGCTCCATAACCTGCATAACCACCCCTGCCCCCACCAGTAATTTGCCCATAGCGGGTGTCACCACGGCTGCTGTAAGCACCACCACCACCACCAGGACCCGAATAACCTTGGCCATAGCCCGAAGCGTAGTTACCTCCTCCACCTCCACGGGCACCACCTGCAGCTCCAAAGCCACTGGAGTTTCTGCCTCCAGTGCTTCCAGAAGAGAGTTCCTTGGGAATGGCACGCTTAACTTCCACCATTTTCTCGTTGAGCTCATGGAATGATTTTAGCATAACGTTTTCCACGGCGTCCTCAGAATCAAAACTGACGAAGCCAAAACCACGAGGCCTTTGAGTATTGTGGTCATACATAACAACCACATCTGTGATATTACCAAACTGCTCGAAATACTTTTTGAAGTCATCCTCAGTTACTGAAGAAGCTAAGCCTCCCACAAATATCTTCTTTGTCCTAACTGGGGGGTGCTGGTGCTGGGATGATGCTGCTGCTGCTGCTGTTGGCCCTTGGCCACTGCTGCTGCTCCTAGCCACATTCTGAAGCTGCTCATCCCTGGGCACAGCTTTTTTCGCTTCCACCTAAAGAACAACAACGTCGAGAAAAAGAAAACGAGAGAGACAGCTACACTAGTTATAACATGCTGCTCCATCCCACACCATGCCCGTCTCCTCCCCCCCCCTCTTGCACTCCTCCTCCTCCTCCTCTTCTCTCTCTCCACACACTCGGATACCCTAGTAGCACACTGTGCATCACATTTGTTTGTTTTGTTTTGTATCCTTTCTCACCCTTGTTTCTATTCATATTTTCTGCGCTCGACAGAGAGGCACACAGACAGACTCGTAAGGGTAAAACTACTACTAGTAGCAAGCAGCAAGGGGGAGGGAGGGAGGGAGGAGCTTCTCTCTCTCTTACCGTTCTGCCGTCAATTGTATGCTTCTCCGTCACCACTCGATCAGCAACGGTAGGGTCGGCGAAGATGACGAAGCCAAAGCCACGAGCGCGACCGGTAGCGCGATCCTTCATGATCACAGTCTCCGCCACTTCGCCATACGCCTGGAAGTGATCGCGCAGCTTCTCCTCCGTCGTCTCCCATGAGATTCCTCCTATGAACAGCTTCCCTTGGTCCGAGTCCATTCCCTCCCCCTCCCCACTACCACTCTCTCTCCTCAAAAACACACAAATGCACAGACACACCTCTCTGTCTCTGTCTCCCTCTCTCTCCAACACCTCAAGTGGAAAAACCTAAACCAGTACCGAGCGCACACAAAGAACACCAAGAAAAGTAAGAAACAAGCAATCGTTGTAATTCTCTTCCGCCACTGAAACCAATATCCATGCAAAAAAACCAAAAGAACCCAACAACTTCTCACGAAGAATCTAAGAAGAGGAACAAAAGGAAGTCAGACCCAATAAGAAGTTCAATGAATAAAGAGTGAGCAGAGCCGATGATGGAGAAGATGACAACAAAGAAAACGTGCCCGCTCTATTTGCTGCACCCAATTTCTGAGGAAGAATCGAAGGAGAAGAAGTGGGGGGGGGGGAATAAAAGGGAACAAAACGAAGTCACGCCCAATAAAAAGGTTCAACGAATAAGGAAAATTTTGTTTGTGCGCTTGACTCTTCTATTGCCTGAGAAAGGATATGGTATCCGCTGCAAAAAAGAATCCGGCAACAGAGGGAGGAGAGAAGATCCCAGCAACAGCAGAGCAAAGCACGCACACAGACAGAGAGCGAGCGACGAAGAGAGAGAGAGAGAGAGAGAGAGAGAGAAGCTGGGCTGCTGCGCACCTGCCCGGGTCCCGCCCCCCGCGGCCCGCCCGCAACGTTCCACGGCTCCGATTCTCCCGCCTGTTTTAGACGGCGCAGATCATTCATTCATTCTTGACGCTTTGTATGCTTGTATAGATGAAAAAATGGCATTTCTGTCTTTTGAAAAAAAAATTCGCATCCACAATTATCATCCAAGAAACACAAACACAAGAATGCATGTTATAAGTCCCGGGCTTGCAGATTCTGTCCCTTTTTCCAACTGCAGAATCGGCCCCAATTGCTGATTCTGTAGAGGGACAAATTGTGACTGCAGCATTCCGCTTGCCGTCTCCAACTTTCTAAAGGCATTCCCTGCCCTTTTATACCAAATAACGGGCTGTCGACAGGCGGATTCTACCAGGGTGCGCACACTCTATTGCTTGTGTCCAGGGCATGATTACACACCAGAATCCGCTGTCTCCAGCCTGCATTCTAGTACAAAAACAAAGCCTCAAGATGGAAAGTTTAGCTGCACCAGCCCTACAACAACATTCCATGCCTTGGAATTCTCTCGCTTGTTTTTGGACAGCACAGATCATTCTTGACACTTTTTGCAGTCAGTATGGATGAAAATTGGACATTTCCCCCATTTGAAAAAAATTGTCACATCCACAATTTATCATCCAAGATAGCCCCACCCTAATACTCATTTTTACTAGTCAATTTGGGATGGATGCAACCAAATCTCAACTAGCCCAAGGGGTGAAATACATACTTCATACATACATACATACTTCATATGTACGTTGATACATACACCATATATAATATACATATTTAAACTACAATTTAGACTTAATGGAAATTGGCCAATAATTCAATTTTAAGGGTGATTTTTTATTTTTATTATTATTAACTCATGCCAAAAGTGTTTTACATAATATTAAATCATAAACCAACCTTTGATTTTCAATTAACATGACAATGTTATTTAACAAACCCCATTAAAAGGCGCTTTAACTTGATGTTCGTGTTGAGTACTACAAAGAGTTTCCCCTCATCCATAAACTATTTTCATGTTTCCTAAACTTGTTCTTTCTTCCTTTGCCATTCCATGGTTGCCACTAAATGACCATATCCTCTTCGTTTATACTCTTTCCCACAACAAAGAAAATTTTGGCTTATGACAAAGCCAAAGCAACAATTATGTAGCAAATCGAATGTTGTTTACAAGAAAATAAAAAATACACCATTTTGCAAGCATTTGTCTTTGGGACCATCATGTTAAGCTATGAAGAATATGGGCAATCACAAGAATGTAGAATGTAAGCACTCCTACAAGTACATCATCCAAGTCTTGGCTTCTTGAAATTTTGAGTTTTTTGCAAATTGAACCATAAGATGTTAATAATTAACCCATAATTAACAACATAAGAATTTGCAATTTGGCAATAGAAGATTAATACAAGTATGTCCCCAAATATATATATATATGAAATGTGCATTAGAGAATTCCATAAAGTGACCACATTTTTGGGTCTTCATTTCACCTCAACCTCAAACCTTGTTATTTGCAAAGACAAGAAACTTTATTGAATTAGGAGTGAAATTCTAGTACCATGATATCTAATGCACAAGATTTGAAATAATTATGGCAACAATAATTATGAAAGCACTCAGGGAATTTTGTTTTCCTAAAAATGAAACTTATATTATCACAAATTTCACAAAGTTCCACAAAATTTTTGTGATAATCTAAGTTTCACCTACCTTCACTCCTTGTTTAAATGCAATGTATTTTATTATTATTATTATTATTCTAATTTCAACCCCCTTAATGACTAAACTTAGAATACTGATATTAGTATTTTTCACTTTATGGATAATTTTTATTAAGTTCTTGAAATCTTGAATCAACTTACACAAAATAATTACAATCAACAAGTGAAAAGCCAAAAAGATGCATACCATGACATATCAAATAAAATCCAACAATGAAACAAACAATTGGGCCAACAATTGAAAGAATATGGAAGTTCAAGTTAGAAAGCGCCATTAGCCCAATTGGGGAGAGTGATCAAGTCCAAACTTTTATCAAAGCCAATTGAAATGTGTTACATCTTGTAAATTTAGGAGAAAATAGTCGATGGTTGAAGCCAATTCAAGATGGCAATGACCAAGTGAAATTTAGAATTGTAGAATATATCATGAGTTCATAGGTAGTTCCACAAAACATGAGAAATCGCTTGGCTTGCAAGGACAAATGAGGTGCCACATAGCTAAAGAAATATAACATTATATGGCAAGCACATGACATCATTGGACTTGACTAGTCAAGCTAGAACAAGTCTCCATCTTCCTCAAAACTTTGGGCATGGCTTTATGATATAGTTCAAAGAGTTTTTCAATAGCAAGCCTATCTTCCAATCACCACGTATGATAGAATGGATGGACAATGGAGATGACATGTTTAAACAAGTCACCTTCAACCTATGACACCCTATCAATTTTAATGACAACTCTATTATTCTAGATATGCTTAAGTAGACTACAAGAATCTCAATGGGTTAGAGAGTTGGCATGGAGAACAATACTAATGAACTATATGTTTGTACAATCAACCTCCAATTGTGCCCATGTTAGTTTGTGTTAGGAATTGCAAAGTTGTCATCACTCCATTGCAAATGCTAGTAGCTAACTTAAACTTGAAAATTTTTTAGGGACCAATTGATTGTCCCATTGCATGACCCAAACACTACCATAGTACCTTTACCATTTTGGCAACAAAATGTTGAATAATTAATTAAATTTGAAATTTTAACTTGGGCATTTGGTTTTTTAATTCTGAAAATTTTGGCAAGTATTGGTTATCCAAAATAATAAACAAACCCTTTACAATGTTATGGAACAATCTAATGTGTGTAGATTGCTTGAGTCTTAAGTCATTGTTATGGAAGGTTTGTGATTCAAAACTTGATAGTTGAGCTTTTGATTTTATCAAGATTTTGAGACAAATAAAAAATAATTTTTCAAAATTTTGACACAAAAAAATTATTATATATATATGCTGAAATGGTAAAGACACTATGGTAATCCCCCAATCCCCTCTTTTGTTAATAGATTTAAGTTACTACAAAACAACATGACATCAATATGTTTAGAGAATACAATTAATGCATGAAGAGGAGTTATTCTTAAACTCATAAGATGAGTTGAAGTAATAAATTAACGAAGCAAATTATGTAGATAATGGATTGATTACATACATGTTAGTGGTTTGCTTATGGAAGATAATCAAGTTCAAACCCAAAAACTTTTGTGTAAAAAACAAATGTCTACCTAGTAACTCAAGCCAACTTTAAACAAAGACATCAACCTTGAGGAGGTCACTTCCATTTTATCCCAAACAACATGCAAACAAATATAAGGTGAAACTTATTGAAATATATATGTAATTTATAATTTCTTTAAATATAAATAGGGTGCCCATAATTCAATATGAAAATATATTTCATTTTTCATTTTTCATAACATAAAAAAATCCCCTTTTATCATAGTTTCTTCCTAGAATATACAAGGAGTGGCTTCCTGAAGACATCAACCAAAATCAAAATAATATAATACGAACTATTACTAGTTTGATTAAAGTCATGAACATGACATTTACAAAAGTTGCAAACCATAAAAAAAAGTAATAACAACTCAATACAAGCTTATGAAAATAATAATAATATAATCAATAATAATTTTAAAAGTACTAAAACATTTATGACCAAAAAATGCATCCAAATTTTGGAGGATAATTCCAATTTGAAAGTTAAAAGGTGGAGTCTTATTTGAAACCCCTATGTTTGGCAAGGTGATGAACCGACTCCATGCTCAACATCTTAATTTTCAAACTACTCTTTTTGTTGGATTTATTTCTAATTATCTAGATCATCATGGGCAAGGTCAACTTTTGAAGTTTGAAGCTTTGAGATATGTTATTACTTCCCTTTAATTCAATGATGCAACAAAATATTCAATTTAACTTCAATTGTAAACAAATTATGAGGTAAACACATCAAGGATAAAAAAAAAATGCAAATGTGATTTGCAACGTAGTAGATCCCTAATTTTTTTTCAAAATTCCAAACTCATTATCAACTCCAAAACACCTTAATTTGTGTTTTATGTTGCATAACAACTATAAAACAATATAAGTTCCCTCTTTTTAAAATGGTGTCATGATCTAGCTTATGAAGGGACAACCTTTGCCATTAAGTTGATGAAGTGAAATGCCATCTCCACAACCTCTACTCACATCAAACAATGCACAATATTGAATATGTTTATATAATCCAAATTTGTGCAAGATTCTTTAATCATTTGACACTACTTGACCTAAACCTATGAAAACATTAATGAATATTTTCTTACAATTTACCATAAGTTGAATAATTGTACATCATATCCCTTTATGTCTTGACAAAAATACTCGTTTGGAAAATAAAAAGGTTTTGAAATAAAAATATGGTTGGCATTAATTGCACTTTGAATATTGGGCAAATCGCACCATTGCGTAAAACATTCCATCACAAAATGCATTTTAGCTCCTACTAAACAAGACTTTATTATTTTTCTAACAACAACATTCATTATAACATGAAAGAAATAATGAGCTTCCTTGTTGCAAACAATTCATTACAAATAAGGAAAATAACACATGGAAAAGCTTGCAGATAATTGTACACATTTTGATTTCAATAGGAATGGCATTTCAATACTTGGTGTTTTATTTTAAGAGAAGGAGTCTTAATCTTTGGACAAATATTTTTGAGAAAAATTATTCAAGCTAAATCATGTTCAAAATCATTAAAAATGAAATGACATCTAATAATTTGTTATCCCATTTTACCCAACAATGTCATTGTATCATGGAACCTTGAATTAAGGTACAAATTGAACACAATGACATTTTGGTTATGGCTACCATCTTTATGTAAAACATTTATTAAAGATTTTTCCTAGTGTATTTGAACTCTAAAAAATAAGCATCTTATTGCATGAATATGCTTCTTACAATAGAGAATAGACCTTACACCTTCTCCTTAAGAGTGGGAAGGAAATTATTCCCTATAATTTCCCTCTTATAGCCATAATTTCCCTCCCACTTTTAAGTAGTAGGCGTAAAAATCTTCCTTCTCTATCCTTTGTGATAAATCACTATACCACATTCCTTATACATTTACATTAGCATGATAAAGATTGGCATTTATAGAATATTTTAATATTATCTCCCCCCCCCCCCCCCCATTTTGGGCTTCCCAAACCAACATAGAAAATTAATTCTTATCAAGGTTCCTATCAATTTATTTTTTTCAAGTGACAAATTGCCAATGTGTGATAGAAAACCTTTTTTTTTTTCATATGTAGTAGCTACAATATTTAAAAGTCCTTTGGAAATGAGTCATTAATAAATTCAAATTTTGCCTAGGGAGTTTTGCCATTTTGGCTCTATTAGGAAATTGACTAAAAAAAAACTACTTCCTATCATATCATATGTCTAAAGTTTGACAATCCTCATGTTGACATATATAAAAAAAAAAAAAAAAATTCACAAATTCCAATGGATAATGCCAAAACTAATATAGGGGCACAACTTTAAGGTCCAAATGGTGTCATCCTACTAAAATATATTTGAGTCTAGAATTTGCTCTAAATGGAATAAAAAGGTATATTTTCAAATTTGCGTCTTTTTTGATTTTTTTTCAACATCGTAATCAATAATGATGGAAATGATGAACATATTTTCAATACCTTGGGCACCGATGTTTTTTCTTCAATTAAATGTGAATTCAATTCGATTAAAGCAAACTTGAATTCAATTTAAGAATTTGAATTGAATTGAATTCAAGCTGGTGTGCAATGTTATTCAAATGGAACTTTATTTCCACAAAATCAATTCATTTTTTTCATCATTTCATTGTCACTAGTAGTGTGTAGCAACACAAAGCTCAAGTTTGTAATAAATATAAATCCATGCACTTTCAACATGTTATTTTGTCATCCAAAAGTTTTCCATATTTTTTAATTAACCAAGTTTAGGAAAATGTTTAAAAAACCCCAAACATATGGTCTAAATAACACCGTTGATTTTAAATAATTGTCTACGATAACAAATTGAAAATAAAAATTCATTTATTTCATGTGTGAAATTTAGAAAGCATTCAAGGTTCATGAATATACCATGTTTTTCATTTGCCACTTTAATCAACACTTAAATCCCAAAAGTTTTGAAAAAAAAACCCAAAAAAGACCATATAAAGATTTTGAAGCTAAATTTCAACAAAACATGCATTGATGTTATGATTTTGTTACATTTGATTGTGCTTTGAAATATAAAAGCATGTTCTTGGAATGATATTTTTTTGGTTAGCATCATAACAAGGATTTTTCATTAAATGGTGACATGTGATTATAAAATGTTTACAATTAGAAAAAAAACTAGTTAAAAAAATGCTACCAAACTAAAATCAAATTCCAAATGTGGCACAAATTTTTTTGTTTTTTTCCCCCAAAATTTGGCAAATTTTTCACCTTAAATAAGATGATTGTGACATTGTATTCCTTTTTTATTTCTATTTTTTCATTTTGGCAAGATGTCATGAATGAACATTCATGTGAATCAACTCCATAATGTTGGCATCTGTGACATCACTTCCCTTTAAGCAACAAGTTCCACAAAAAGCGGATTTGGGCTTATTTAGATATCATTAATGAAACTCGTGAACCTTCTCCATAGTGTTTGATAGGTTTTTGATTAATTCTCAAATGTGCTCGCCCACATCCCCATGACAATGAACAAGATATTCAAATTGACGATTGAAATTCCTAGAATCCAAAATGTTTTTCATTTCATATTCATGTTCACCATTGACTTCAATATGTGGAGGGGGATCATGAATTCTTCCTGGAATGGTAGACATGTGGTAAGGTTCCAACAAGGAGACATGAAACATAGGATGGATTTTCATAAAACTTTGAAGCTTCAATTGGAAAGTCACAACATTGATTTGTTTCACAATGAGGAATGGACTCAACCTCTAATGATCCAACTTCTTTGATGGCCTTGTTGTCTTGATATGTTGTCGTTGAAGTCAAACTTCGTCCTTGACTTTGAAGTTGGGTTGTTCCTTTTAATCTTCATCAACATTCTCCTTATATTGGCTTTGCATTTTTTCAAGGTTAGACACAAGTTGAGTTCAAACATTTGTTAACCACATGGCTTGATCTTTAGCTACTAGATTCACAATTTTGTTCACACTTTGAATGTCAAATTTAGGGTGCAAATCATGTTTTTCAAATATAGGCGTTTATTGGGTTGATGAATGTATTGTGTTGTTATAGGCAAAGTATGCCATGGCCAAAAGTTATGACCAATCATCTTGATGATAATTAATTGTGTATCGTAGATATTATTCCAAAACTTGATTGACCCATTCTATTTGCCCATTCATCTATGCGTGGAAAGTTGACGACAACTTCATCTTCACACTTAAAAGCTCAAATAGTCGGTTCCACAATTTAGATGCAAACTGAGGTCCACAATAAAAAATGATACCTATAAATAGACCATGATAACAAAAAACATGATTATGGAATAATTTGGTTGTTCATTTGCCATTTATTGTTTTGGTACAAGAATGAAATGAACCATTTTTGTGAAACGGTTCGCCACCATTAAAATGGAGTCATAAAAATTAGAAGGTGGAAAATTTGTGATGAAGTCCATGGAAGTTAAAAACCACATGGATGTAGGAATTGGTAATGGTTGAAGGAGACCATGAAGGTGATGATGAAGATTTTTTGTTCAAACAAAAACATTGCAAGATTCAAAAAACCCCTTCACATACTTTTAAAGTTATCGCCATTAATAATCTCTAAACATTAATGTTGTGATCTTGATGAATCCAAAATGGCTTGCAACTAAAACATCCTACTTAGCTTTAAAAATTTGAAATTGCACAAGGCCATTAAGAACATACGAAAGACCATCACGATATAACAGACCATTTAAAAATTAAAATTTGGCATGTTCATTGAAAAAATCTTGGACTTGATGATGATTCCTTAATTGGCCTTGGATGCCAATAACAAGATGACATTTTTTCAAATTGTCACAATTTGACAAAAAAGGTTATGTCATTAGGAATTATCAACAATGCTTAAAGTTGAAAATGTTTAGGCTTAAAAATGACATCACATGATTGCTCGTAGGTTGCATTTCCCTCCTTGGAAACGAGGTACAAGCGAATGGACAATGCATCAGGTTACTTTTATTGGCATTTAAGGCGATATGTGATGATAAATTGAAATCAGGACAAGGATAAAGCCCATTGAGCTTGGTGTTGATTCAAAACACGAGTTGTTATGAAACATTGCAAGTTTTTATGGTCTGAATACACAATGATTTCACATTGAGTTGTCACTAGACCAAAATGTGTCATAGTTCATTATATGTTTCATTAAATTTTGAATGAATTTGGACATTTTTACCTTGGTGAAACTAGTCAGCTTTTTAATGAACGAGGACCAGTTGCTACGGATAATGAATTGGTTCATTAGTACTTAGTGAAACAAGGTTATTGTCAAATGAAATACAAATTTATCAAGCCATTCACTTATTAATTAATTAACTAGGCAGCATATAAATCAATTCAATTTGAATTATTTAATATATAATATTATTGATAATTTCATGATTTTCACCTTATGAGTTATTGACATGTGTCATTACTTAAACTAGGTTTAAAAATTTAACCTAGGTATGTAAGTCAAATAATCAACCTAAGCACCTATTTTAGAGAACTAAATAGGAAAATATTCGATCAATTTACCAATGTTGACCATGCACACAACATTTTTGAAGTTTTATCCTTTGACCTTTAAAATGGAGGCAAACACCCCTACCATTGAGCCACCCACTTGTTGTTATAATATGTTACATTGCATTATATTTATCAAATATATCATTTTAAACATTATAAAAACATAAAATTTGAAAATTCATATCTTATCGAAATTTTGTCCAAATGAAATGATTCGAATTTACTTTTAAAAATGAAATTCAATAATGTACATAACTACATTTATTTCTTTTTGAAAGTGTAAAATCATTTGAACATTTTTCTTAATATCAATATTCTATAACATTTCAATAATCATTTTTTTGATTTTTTTTTAATAAATGGATAAAATTTGTGCTAATATAATAATATTAGCTATGTTAGGTTATTTTAAAATATTATAAGGATATTTTTCATTAATCTAAATTATTTCACTTTACATTATTTATGATTATTTATGGTTATTCTTAATTATTTTTGGCTACTTTTGGTTATTCTAAGTTACTTTTTGGTTATTTAGTTTATTTCACCTAAATTTATTTTTAGTTATTGTAAGTATTTTTTGCTATTCTATTTTTTTTGGCTATTGTAAATTATTTCACTTTAGGCTACTTGTAGCTATTATAAATTATTTTTGACTATTCTAAGTTATTTCATCTTAGGTTATTTTTGACTATGTGATGTTATTATAGGTTATTTTTGGCTATTAAAGGTTACTCACCTTATGTTATTATTGGCAATTTTAGGCTATTGTAGGCTATTTCACCTTAAGTTATTTTGTCTATTGTAGATTATTTCATTTTAAATAATTTTTGTCAATTATAAACAATTATAATATGTGGATATTTGTGGCTATTCTATTGGTGGTTATTGGTTATTATTTAATTGGGGTTATTACTAGTTATTTTATTCATGTTTATTAATGTTTATTTTATTATGACTATTAATAATTATTTTATTGGTGGTTATTAATGATTATTCTATTAATGGTTATTGGTGCATGTTTTATTATGGCTATTAGTAGTTATTCTATTAGTGGCTATTGGTGGTTATTTTATTAATGGCTATTGGCGTTTATTTTATTGATGGTTATTAGTGGTTATTTTATTAATGGCTATTGGTGGTTATTTATTGATGGCTATTAATAGTTATTTTATTGGTTATTATAAGTTATGTTATGACTATTGGTGGTTATTATATCATAAATTATTGTTGATTATTTTATGTTATATTACGACTATTGGTGACTATTTTATTATAAATTATTGTTGGATATTTTAGGTTATATTATCATAGGCTATTAATAATTATTTTATTATAAGTTATTTTAAATTATTTTAAGTTATTATACTGAGGATAAAATAATTTATAATAACATAAAGTAGAATGACCTTGAATAGCCTAAAGTATAACTTGAAATAACATATATTAATTTAAAATAAAATAACCTAAGGTGTAATGTAAGGTTAATTGAATAATTTATTCTAAAATAAATTAAAACCCTATAATAAGTTAGCTAGGATTCTTTAAGGTAAAATAATGTATAATAATTTATAATAGTTTATAATAACTTGTAATAATGTAAGGTATAAGTTAAAATAACTAAAGTAGCCTAAAATAATATAAGGTATATCATAAAGTAACATATATATGGTATTTAAAACAGCATAAAAATAAACCTATTTATTACAATAAATTATAATAGTGAATTATATCAATTAGTAGTGAAACACAATATTTACATATTGATATTATAATGAAATAACTTTAACTAGGGTGAAATCACTAAAATGCAATGAACTTATTTCACTTTTAAGGTCCTATAGTGATTTAGGCTAATGAATTGCATTCTACTTTTGTAGTAATGTGTATTTTATCCTAAGGTTGGGATGAAAATTCTTGTTAAATTGTAATATGCAAAAATTTCATTTCCCATTGCAATTACAATGTCTTTGCACAATATCTTGGTTGCCAACTTGGATTAATTCATTGGCTGCTGAATTTCATTGTCTTGCATTGTGTAAACTCACATTGCAATTTAATGCATTCCTTTCATTTGTAAAGCATTTTGGAACCCCATATAGTAATCTTGCATCCAATATTTTGACTTTTTTTTTGTTTTTATGTAGGGTTGGAATCCTCTAGTTGTGTCTTTATTGTCCTCACAATCAAGTCAAACTATTTTCTTCCTAACATCCATTGAAAAACCTATCCTACAATGAACTTCTAACCAATTTTTTACAAATGGATTCTTGCTTCCCCCATATGCTGGTTTCAATACATGGTTTCTTTGGCTTTGAATTCATGGATGTTGACTTATGTGACAGTTGGACTCTTATTTTCAATGGTTTCTTCCTCTTTTCAATCACTTAAAACAAGAATTTCCGCATCCCATTTATCCTTTCCATTTTTCTCTTCCCTGATTTTATTTTCATCGAAGGACCACATGTTGAAATTGCTTGCAGAGTGTTTTTTCAAATCCAACATTATATTTTCATTACAATTGAAGGACAAACTTTTTCTTGGGCTTTCTAGTGGGGTGAAGAACTTTTCAAACTCTTATTTAATTGCTCCTCTCTTAATGATTCCGTTGCTAATATACTGCAACTATTCCTTCCAAGACTTATTTTCGTTCCTTTTCCTAACATCATGACCATTGGTAGACCAATGTAATGTAACACACTTATCAATTAAGTGTATCATGTTCAATGATTACTCGAAAAAAATAAAAAATGCAATCAAAACATGACCTTCATTTACTAAGTTGATATCAATATCCTTTTGTAGGTACTTGCATTTTGGTATTTTAAGTCATGGACTCTTGACCCAATAATGTTCCCAACCAACCAACCAACCAACCAACCAACTAGAGGTGATTTTTCTATTTTGAATTTTATTTTTTCCTTCAAAGTCCGTTGAACAACAATTCATATGTTTTGGTTGTGTTATGAACGATTCATGTTCATAAACATCTCTTATCCAAGGTAACCTTACAAACAACAAACTACATACAATTCAATGCCTATCCACATCTTGTGTTAGTAAACCACATACAATTCTAAGCCCATCCACATCTTTTGCTAGTTTTGAATAAGCATTTCATTGTTGTATATGTATTATTATCATGAAATGCATCCTTTTGCTTGATTGGGTGAGTCTGAGCATAAGACATAGTAATACTAAAGAATTCTCTTAACAATCAATTATAATAACACATGACACCATCCTATTGTAGAACTTTTTTTGCCACCAAGCCAATGATTTCCTCCTATACTTTGCATTTTTTCAACAAACTGATTATTTTTTATTGGAGTTTTTTCACTTGAATAAAACTTCCATTGTTTCCTTAAAAAAACATTTACACACACAAAAATTATGTCTGACTAAATACAAATTGTGTTATGTTCAAGCCCTAACTTTCAAAAGTTCAATCTACATCAAATGCTCAAAGAAACCAACTCTTGAACAACTCTTAAGCCCAATCTACACAATTTCACATCTAAATGGAATGTTTCACGACTAAGCATTTTGACTTATAGACTATTATGTTGTTGTTTTTTCTAAACGTCAATGGTATCGTTTGTTTTTATGTCAAACATACTAAGGAGACCCAATTTCTCTCAATGTGTTGTTTGCGTCATTGCAACCCATTTTTATCCTTGGTGTCATTGGTTCCATGCCTTCCTCTCTTTCATCTATCACGACATCTTCTGGGCATGGTGTCTCAAGCACAATGCTCTATTTTTCATCATCTAACTTTGTCATTCTACCATCTGGGCATGTCTCATAATCTTCCTCCTCTACCTCGCTACTAATTGTATTAACTTCCACTAGCTAGTCCATTTCCTTATAGTAAGCGAGTATCAGTGTTTCATGTGGTCATCCTCTACATTTGCATCGTTTTTTGGCCAATTCTTCTCTAAGATTGAATTGTTTATTTTTTTGGGTGCATGAAACCCTAACATGTAATCATACTATCAATGAAATCATGTTATGTGATTTCTATTTGTTGGGTTTACTAGCCATGGATTATCTCCAAGTGGTTGTCACAAGCTATTTAGAAGCTTCGGTGTAAACATTTTGATTAGTGTCCCATATATCTTGTAATCTTGCAAGTGGTCAGTAGATGCCCAATATCCAACCTCCGCCTGGAACTTACTTTACATCTACACTCTTCAACTTTCTTTTCTCCACAAATGTGTATAAATCCAAATATAATGGTGTTCGATGAGAGTACCTTGGATATGGATACCATGACATGATGCAAATGAAGAACCTATACTCTATTTTTCTTCGATGGAACCTTCCAATCTCAATATAAAACTAAATTGAGTGCACAAAATACATTAAGTTTGGGACACATGTTGGGTTGGTGACATACTTGTAGTGGTCCACTCGCATTCTGCAAATGGTCCACTCACAATTTGGTCCAATCAAAAATAAAGTTGTCATGAAACATTAAGTAGATTAGTTGCCCAATTTTGGTAGTTTCACCATTGTGGAGTGGTGAAGAGACAATTCAAAGTAAGGTGACACCAAAATTGAATGGCATGTTAAAAGGAAATCATTTTAGGTATACACGTGCTAATGAACATTTTTTAATTTCATGAACCTTTGTAAAGTAGCCACCAAATGATACAAAGATAGTTTACAAGGTTGTTATTGGTGCAAATAACATAAGTACATGATGGTTCCATGTCCATACATGAAGAATTTTATCTAAAAACTAAACTTGATTAATTCTTGGAAAGAAAATTCTTTTACTAAATTTGTGATTTGCCCTTTTGTGCAACTAAGTTATGCATTTATAAATGCATGTTTTGAATTTAATCTTCTTTGAATCACCATTTATTTAATTGGTAGGCATACCATGGCCTTAAGAGTTGCATTTTAAGCATGCAATGGTTTGCATTGAAAAAACTTCCTTTTTCTTTTTTTTTTCCAAGGATTGATTTGGGCATGAACTTTTCAAAAATGTTTGAGGTGAAGAAAATTAAAGCTTGGTAACTTGTGTAGACCTAGGTGAGGGATACTTACCTAGACCCTAGATAGGCCTACATAGGTTTTATGTAGGCTTAAATAGCCTATGTAGACCTAAGTAAGCCTAGGTTAACTAAGTAGTATAGGTAGACCTAGGTAGGACTAGTTAGAACTTATGTAGGTCCTATGTAGGCCTAGGTAAAGCTTAGGTAGGCCTTATGTATGCCTAGGTAAGCTTAAGTAAACCCTATGTAAACACTACATAAACCTAGCAAGGTAGAGCCTAAGTAACATATGCCTAGGTAACTTATGTAAACTTGGGTAAGCTTAAATAAACCACGTGTAAACATTGCATAAGCCTAGCAAGGTAGAGCCTAAATAGGCCTTACATATGCCTAGGTAACTTATGGAAATCTAGGTAGGCCTAGGTAGCCTAAGTAGGCCCAAGTATGCCCTAGTAGGCTTAGGTAGTCTATGTAGACCCATGTAGATTATAGGTAGGCCTAGTTAGACTTAGGTAGGCCTTACATAGGCTAAGTAGTTTAATTAAACCTTATTATACAAAGGTTAGGTAAGCCCTATGTAGGTTAAGTAGGCTAGTTAGACTATAGATAGTTAGGTGGGTTAGATAGACCTTACATGGCTTAAGTAGACTTAATTAAACCCCAAGTTAATATAATCTATGCAAGTTAACCTAACTTCTAGCTTGGGTAGGTAGGCTAGGTTATTCTTGTAGGTTAAATAAAATGTTAATTACATTGTGATGACACTATTTTTATAAAATAAAGGTGTGGTGCAATGGCAAGAAGTTTGCCCCTAAAAAATGGAGGTGAGGGGAACAAATCTTTCCATTTGCAACATGGGTAGCCTACCTTGAGTAGCCTAGACTAACTACTTGGCCTAAATGCTTGTTTTTTTAGACTAGGTGGCTTAAGTTACCTAGTTTAAATTAGTCACCTTCACCTAGGGTCTGGATTTGTTAAAGGTAAGCTACTTAGTTTAAGTTAGGTGCCCTTGCTTAGGGTAAATACCTATCAAGGAAGCAATTTGCACAAAAATAAACAATGAATTTAAAGGCAATCAAATGATTTTTGATTGAAAAATATTTCAAAATCAAAGATGATGATTGTATCTTGAATTTGAAGTTGACAAAAATGAAAATTAAAGGTTCAAAAAGCTTTTAATATATTACCTAGGAAGACCTTCCTATGGGCCTATAATAATGCAATAGATTTTTCAAAGGATAATAATGAAATTTAAGTGCGCTCTATGATTATTGGATCATCTCAAGAAACCATAAACAATTCATAAATGTTCCTAGGACATAATAGGCTTTTACAAGTAGCCACATTCATACCTATTATGTTTTTTCAAAGTTGTAGAAAACTTCCAAAATTTTTTTTTTCCAAATATTACATATATGTTTATACAATTATAAAACGAAATTATGTTTTTGTATGTTCTTTGTATGCCCCTTACAACACCTAGGCTAGGTTATTTAATTTACCTTGCATAAGCTTGCCAGATGACAACACATAACATGTTGGTAAATTTCATAATTTACATTTAATAATTTGATCATATGGCACATGATGGTACATAATATGTCAATAAATTTCATAATCTACATCTAATAAATCAATCTTATGCGCATATAAGTCAATACATTTCATAATTAACATTTATTAAATAAATCAATTGGCCCGTATTAATCAATGTGGGTTGTTGGATATGTCTTCCACGATTACTTTTGGAATGATGGTAGTTACGGAGGCCTTAGTTGCTAATGCCATTTGCAACTAAGGCAATGTTTGTAATTAGTGATTTAATCAACATGTTGTTTTTACCACAAAGTGATGTAGTCATGAATAGTCATAAATGACATAAGTGATTACAAATGTAATAATTTATGCAATCATAAAAACCATCTTTTTTGTTAGTGTTACAAATAACATTTAGTAATCATTACAGGTTAGATCTGGTTCTAGCATTTTATACCATAAAATATATTTTTTGGGTCAATTTTAGATCTCCACAATGCATATAATCATTATTCTTGTGATATTTATAACATTAAGTCAATCCATATATATATAATTTTTCTTTCGTACCTTAATGAGTTGTCATATTTTAATTATTAATCAAACCTTTTCTAAGTCTTCCAATTAGTGAACGTAACTGAATATCCAATAGCTAACCCACAAATTTGGAATATTTCACAAATCAAGATGGAAACTATTGAAAGCCCCAACATTCAAGAATAATAGTTTTGATGTGACATATCATATATAAAGCAAATGTTCAAAAGGGGAACACAAGTATGCTTTAAATTGGTAGTGTGAAGTCTTGGAGTATAAAACAAGTTCCATAAAACTCAAACTTTAAAAGTTTAAGATCTTGAATTTGACACTTTTTTATTGACAATCTTTTAAATTTTCTTATATACATAGATATTAACCATGTTGGACATTCAAAATAAAATGGTTTCAAGTACCATGGTATTTCCTTCTTCAATTATCATATATTTCCAAAAATTAAAGAATGCATCAAATAATATAAATTACTATATATTGGGTGTGTTGCTTAAGTGGTAAGTGGTGGAGAAGGCTATCCAACTAGTGGTAATGACTTTGAGTAAGATCCAAGGACCACGACGAAGTGATTGTTGCATGATGGTTAATGCAACAACTTTTGAACTAGTTTCATTACCACTAGTTGCAAGGGATTCAACCTCCAATAAAATCATCAAGTTTACATCAACACAATACGTTTGAAAAAACACTTGCATAACAAATAACAATCTAAAAATCATGTTTGGGTACATCATTGTGTACTAAAAGTTGGCTTCAACTTCAAGAAGGTTACATTAATAAAAGTTGATTATTTGTTTATTATGCCAAGTGGTAACGTTTTTAAGCTTTGTATTTACATGGTCTACAAGATCCAAATACTTTTTATTGAATTTGGAATTTTGAGTGATCATATATAACATCTTGTATAAGGTTATTAAAAGGACAACTTTAAAGTAAAATAATATAACCTTTCATTGTAAGTTATTTCTTTTAAATTTAATTAATAATTTGAATAAAAAGATAGTTTATTCTTATTTAATTCAAGTCTTTTGAATACACTTGCATGTTTAAAAGAGGAAAATTACATCAAGATGAGAATTTTAATATTAGAATGTAATTTTTACAAGGGTTAGAATTTATTGGTTTCAAATTTTAGATAGGCATGTTGAAGGTTGCTCATACGAGTCAACTTAGCTACAATGGCCACTTAGTAGGTTAGTAGTCATTATTTTGTGATAATGCATGTAAGGAAGATGAGTAGATCATAGTAAAAAGTTGTAGAAACACATGTGTTTCCTCTTTTTCCTACTTCAAACAATGTTTGTGAACATTATCGTTTTGTTGATGTGTTTTTGAGCATAAATGGAGTAGATGGCAATCATGTCCACCTTACAAGTGGAGTCAATTTAAATCCCATCATAGGCATGCTAAAAACATTATCAATATGATTAGCCTAGCTACAATGGGGGTTCCTTGCTACATAAGTTTTTCAATGTGTGTGGACTTCAACGGATTACAAATCCTTTGAAGAAGATTGTTGAATTGCTTTGCCCCTAGCTTATAGTGGGTAGAAGGTTTTCACCTTAAAGAGGCAATAGCCTTAAAAAAGGTGAACTAAATGCACTATGCTTCCTTGTTGCATTTGTATTTTTTATGCCACCATTCATTGCCTTGTACATTGTGCATATTCATGGGGATTTTTTGCATCAATTTTGTGATAATCCAATGATTTGATTTTCCTACATAAAAATCAACAATTTAATATTTAAGATCTTCTAAGCTTTTGTGTCATGCATATGTATTGGTTCTTGATGAATAAAAAGATTGGACTAATCAAGTTAGCTAAATTTAGATGTAAAACATGAATTTAGAAAAAATAATTATTGTTTCACATGTGTATTGGACTTCATTAAAGTAATGATTATAGAAACAAATATATATATCACAGTCATGGGATTTTATGGATTTTCTCACAACATTCATGTACTCAACTCTTCATCATCCATCACATTTTGGATGTAATTTCAGCTTTCTTTTCTAAATAGTTGCAACGTCAATGATTCGAGTGTTTATTCATAATGTGGGATGTTGTCCCATGCTAAGTGCATGTGACTAAAATGTGAAGACAAAGTGTTCAATATTTTGTAAATTATAACATGTTCTAACATAGGTTCACTCAAATTGGTGAGTTGATTGTTATTTTGTTCCACATAATCAATGTGGTTAACAACTTCAATGTTTGGCTTCATTCGCATGTTGAAATGTTGCTACAATAGTTGCACATTGTTTTGTAACATTTTGTTCATGAACTATACACAAACGATGCCACATTTCGTTAAAGGTGTGACAATTCACCAACCTTTTCATTAATTTGTTGTCTATGGCAAAAATGAAGAAAAATTGGGAATTTGCATTTTTATCAATCCATTCATCTTAGTTGTTGCATGACTTTTGTGAAATAGACTTGTCCACCTAGAACAAGATGCACATTTGGAATTTCTAGATTGGAAAATGATCTCCTATGAGTTTTTCTATGCTACTGAGGTTCATGAGGCCTTAACATGCAATATTTGCAACAAGGTTAGGGGTTTGGTTTTTGAATGAACCATCCAAAACATCTTTGTCTTCATTTAGTATTGGCCCGATCTAGGTAGACCTTCAAATATGCTCTCCTTCCATCATTAGAGATCAAGCTAGCAAGAAAACTTAATGCTATTTTATTTAAACTCATACTTTTTTTTCTTTTGGGAACATTAACAAAAACTACAAACATTTTTTTTTTTTTTTTTCTTGCAAATCCTATTATGCAACCTATAGAAGTGAAACAATGTAGTGTGGGCCCATAACCTATTGACAAAGGAAAAATGAATTCAATCATTAGAATATTACTAATCCTTCATTCCAAACTCAAAGTTTGCCACAAAGAGGGTGATTTCATTTACCATAAAAGAGACAAGAGACACAAGATTAACACAAGGCAATGCTTTAAAAGGGCCCTTTTAAAGGGCAAATTGATCACATGTGTATCCATCTGGTGATGTTGTTTTAGGTGGGGGTGAATTCAAAAGATTTAATTATGTCTTAAAACTAGGTTCATCCACTGTTTTTTCATACCTCTTGTATGCTTTCAAAACATGTGATGGCAATGGATCAATACCTCGTGAGTAGGCATGTTTCAATGGAGAGGATGATGGATGCACTTGTTGAATCAACTCTTCCATGGTAGGTCGTTAATACTCTTGTGAAGTTTGTTGCAATGGTCCATCACCTGTAAACAATATTAACATCTAAATAATTAGTTTTTAGAGTGAAAGGAATAATGCTACATTGCAACAACATGGCAAAAGAATGATAAATTTGGATTCAATGATAATCATAGTGTTATGAATCAATAGTGTATGTTGTAGATTCAACATTTGTTGAAAACATAAAGTATTTTAAACTTGCATTGAGTGAACAACCACTAAGGATGCAAAACTACTATTGATGTTAATCCTATCAGTATTATTTTGAAATTAGGAGAAAAAGCAACATGAACTTGAAGATTCCTCAAGATTATAGATTCCAAAGTTGAATTCATGATAAAGGAAAGTATCCCATTCAACATGTCATTTTGTTTGCTTTCCATAGATTTTAGGTTAAACAACATAAGATGACCTTGTCACGTGTTCCACCTCACCATTTATTTGATTCTTGATCCTTACAGTTTTGGATTTTGATGAAAGAACTAACAAGCTCAATTAATAGCTATAAGACAACATGAAGACAAAGCATGAAGACAAAGCATAAGACAATGGATTGTGTTAAAAAAGGTAGGCCCTAATGTCAAACATTTCACAAGAATCAAACCTCGTTTCGAAAAAACTTCATTACTAATTCATGATATGTTTCTACATGTTTTAACACATTGTTTTTGAAATTTGAATGGCTACTATATGTGTGCATGAATTTACTAAAGCATGGTTCAAGTTTAAGATGGAAAAAGAAGGATGAAACTGAACCTTAGAAAAAAAATTCAAGGAAATGATGAGATGATGGATGGACTTGAACTCTTATCGGTTCTTATCAATTCTTTAACTTCGCCTGTAAAGGATAGGTGGTCAAGCAGGTACTAGGTAACTAGAGGCATGAAAATGGTTAGTATGTTGGTTAGTATTTTAGGTAAGGGCTAGTGGGTTGGTAGAAGGGTAGGTAATAAAAACAGAAATTGAGCTAACCACCATGGTTAGCTAGGGAAATGAACCCAATGGAATAGTATTTCTTGTCCACCCACCATCCATCCCTCATGGTGCGCTGTTGGTTCGATCAATGAATCTTACTACTGCTTTCCATGTGGACATAAGAGCTATGAACCCTCCCCCCTATGCCTTATGATATGCATGATGACTAATGTGGCCCAAGTGTGAACTCTTAAAATTTTGGTTTTGCTTTTAGTGGAACTCCATTTAGTTAAAAAATCTATGGGAATTTGCAATGACAAAGGTTACTCAAAGTTCAATATTTCCTGCATCTTCAGTCTAAAAATTATGAAGTTACCCTCTGTAAAATCTTTACTCATTAGAGCACTTTCCAACACTACCAATAGGGCCCCAATTGCCCTAAAAATTTGAGTTTTAGTAGTTTTATCGAATATTCAATAACTCTTGCACTGTGGGTCTAAACATTAGAGAACCATCTTGGTGCACTCCTACTCATTGAGGGCTTTCCAATGGCACCAAGAGCACGATGGGGGGCAGTGCGGTTTGGGGTGATCTTAGCATGACAAACAAACCACCTTGCTTAATAATAGACATAGATGTTTGTGGGAGAGATCATGGCGCAAACAAACAAGCCCCCCACCAGAGGTAGTGATCTGATGGAACCACCACCAATTTCTGCTCTTGTTATCTTGGATTCTTCAGCAACAATGAAAAAATCACAATGGATCATGATAATGTGGATGCACAACAAAATCCTTCCAAAACAAATTATTATTGAAGGCTAGAAAGTGCGAAAGCAAATCAAGGATTGAAAAGCCACCAGCAGTGGCAGCACATGATCTTGCAAAATATGGGTTCAAATTGTTCCAGAAACAAAGAAAGAAAGAACTAAAGATTTCCAGAACCTGGATTGCAATTTTTGAGTGCACTTTGTTCGTCCACAGTTTTGCTGAATTTTAATAGATAGATGTTCTCTTTACAAATGGGTAAAGCATTACCCTAGTACACAAATGATTTGTCAAATGAATAGAATAAATACCATAGTACCTTGGCAGCTTCAACACTAAACTATATTATTTGTAGAAATGATGGAAATTTTCAGATTTTACTTTTCTCAAAGAGCAAAGTTTTGTGAAGGAATATACAGCATCTGTAAGAATATGCAGCAACATTCTATTTTTCGACATGTAATCTTGATATCTAGATAATTATATTGCACAGACATGTGTTGAATCTGGCCCTTGTACCACAGTATTGTTAAATGACTTTGTGGACATTAAGGGGTTGCAACTAACCATGTACTAAAATCGCACAAATATTGTCAATGGCCAAGGATTTTGCCAATGATCAAATAAATACTCAAACTGTCCTGTAATCCTATCAAGATACAAGTCCATGTTGCTTTGTATAACCACATCACAAGAACAAAATCCAAAACACTAGTTAGAATGAAACATCTAGATCCCCACTCGGAAAATCAAGATTTATAGCAAGTATTGTAAGAGCTAATATAAGAAAAATTACAGTAAGAAAATCCAGATTTGAATTATTTGGATCCCCCGCAGAGGAGGGGTGTGCCAGCCTAAGAAGTAGTGCAAGACCAAGGCGACGCGCGCGGGGCCAGATAGCAAGCTACCGGACGACCCCGCCCCAGAAAAAAATTAGATTAATATCATGAGGCTCGATGAGCCTCGTATCAGATATTAAACTGATAAGAACAGATACTACACTTGATCTTAGCCAAAAGGCCGAGAAAGGTATGAATCATTGTTACATGCCCGGCCCGTTGTATACTCCGCCAATGCCACTCTTTCGGCAACCCATATGGGATCAACACACATGTGCTTGCTTGCTCCTCCTCTTTGCTCTTCGTTTGCTTTGTGCTTGCCACTTCGTACCTCGATTCTCCAGAATTTTCCTGCGTATGATCGCTGTGCGCGCGCCAGTAGGCTCCGCAGCGGATTGATTATGGCAGTGTCCAGGGTCGTGCTCCGAATGGACGGACGCACTACGAGCCATCCTGAAGGCTTTTCTTGAGAGCCTGGCACGATGCAACGGCCTTATGTAAAAGTTGAATGTGGTTGCGAGGAGCTGTGAGGAGTTCGGCTCCCAAAGTCCTTCGGGGATTGGGGGATTTCAACCTCATTGGCAAAAGATCTGCAAGAGATCTCACCCACAAGGTACTTGTTCTTTGCTAAGTGGGTGGGATTCAGGGACATCCGAAACCTTCTTCAGTTGAATCTCTTTCTGACTGGCACTAAGGTGTTTATTGAGATGCCTTTCCACCAGGTCGACCAGCTATTGAATAGGTCCATTTAGCATTGTGTTTGTAGGCAGGGACCGGCAAACATTGGATCTTGAGCTCTAGATAACGAGTTTGTATAATGATATGGCTGTATAGCATAAGATTGATTGCAGAGGTAAGTCTCCCCAACAACGCATTGAAGGTGACACTGCAGATTGCATAGGTATTATGTAAGAGGTCTTACTGCAGTTGCTGACGCTAAGGTTTCTCAGCCTCCTATCCTGGAGCGAATTGTCAGCCGAGGCTGGATTTTAGATCGAGTAGGGAAGTGAATGTTTTGGGTTTTGAGAAGGGGAATCTAAAGGCCATATGTAGCCTGCTCACACAAAAAGAAGCCTTGAACTCTGCTAGCCTGGTGAGACACTGGTTCCCACATTCATGTCATTCTCTGCTGGCAGCGAAATGCAATGCACCAACAAGACTACTATTTCTCGCATCTTAATTCCTCACACAAATTATTTGTTCAACAAGAAACTGACAGCATCGGCAAAATTCTGTCGTATGTAAGACAAAACAAATTCCAGGTAAGGAGGGGTTCTCAAGACTGTTGAACATGGGTTTAAGCAGCCGAACTACAGCAGAAAACTGACATGTGTCGATTGACTTCGGAGTTCAGGAGTTTACTGCAGAGACTGCGCAGTTCAAGCACAGGTACTGTTTTGTAACAATGTGCATAGAAAAGCTGCAGTCTTTTTACAGTTTATTCTTGCACATCTCAATCACGATCTAAGGGCCAAATGAGCGGTGTAGTTTGTCAGGCTCGTTTCTCAAGGTTGAGCTGATATTGTGAGTAGTAGTAGTATAGTTGGATAAAATGGTCCTTTGCCGACAAGGCGGATGAGGAGCTAGTGCAGGTATTCTGACCTGAGCGACTTCATCAAGTTTTCCCCAACTTCTGACATTTTTCTAATGGTCAAGAACTTTGACTTCTGAATGACCATCCTGAAACTACAAACAAAGGTGTAAATTGAGGAGGCTCGGATCATAATCGTCTTTTGTATTGTCGGATTGTCTACTAGTAGGTATTGGAGACAAGGGCAAATAATATGTTGCATTTAAGTACCTGGGATTGCCATGGGGACATTGAGTCCTGATTTTGTCGAATTTTTATGGAATTGGCTATGACAAAGATTACTCGAAATTCTATATTTCCTGTACTGGAGACCTTCAATTTATGAACTTATGTGCATTAGCTGCCTCACCACATGCGTTCAAAGCCACATGCATGATATGTCTTGCCCAAGGACACCCCAGGAACACAAACAGAACACAGTAGAACACAATCTTCAGGTCATTTTGCACAATTTAAGGCATAGTCCACCTTGAAAGTCCAAGTCCAACATCAATAGCTGTTCTACTGTACAACATATGCATACTGTGTCATATATGCTGGTCCGTTGAATTTCATGAAGCTCCTGCCTCCCATACCTTAAATGATATAGACCAGTTGCAAAATCTATGGTATACAGAGGCCCCAGATGAGATGGATAGATTTGCTCCTCAGTGAGTAAAACTGATCCTTGTAGGCTGATAAACCATCCTTGCAAGTTCCAGAAGAATAGCACCTGTTCAGAGCACCATACCTGCACACACAAACAAGCTCAGAAGATCCCATGTCACAGAAATCAACCCTGTCAAACAAAAACCAATCTTCTCTACTGTCTGGTGATTTGATGCAAGGTCAATTAGCTACACCAGATTACCAAGTATGTTTCCTCCCACATTTGTGCCCTCTGAAGTGCCTCTGGAGTGCTATAGGCACTACAAGTTCAAGTATTCCCTCTTACTAGCAAGTTCAAGTAAAGTTGTTTCTAGACAAATCCTTGATTTTTTTCTTTGGAGAATCTGAAGAACAACCTCACTTTAATTTGTCTTTGCAAACATAGACATGAAGAAGAGGTCTGATTACTTTGAGCAAGTGCATCTGCCTTCACAGTAAGGCTCTTGATCAAATTGTTGAAACTCTTTTTGAAGGAAGCAACACCCTCCAGCTCCAGGAGAGAGCCAACATCTGACCAGTGAATTCCCAATTTCTCTATCTTGTCATAGGTGTCTTGTGCACTCTTCAAATCAGCATCAATTGTTCTTGCAACCTTGCCATGATCAATGAAGGCATTCAAGGCAGCATCTGGCATTGTAGTCACCTATAAAAGTTTGTTATTCAGGCACACAGGAGATTAGCAGAGATACATTTATTTGTTTAACCTTTCTGAATTTCCCCATTCTTCATTATACTTTGAATCCAAGAGAACATTTAACAAATATTGCAGGAGTATGAGTGCTTAGATTCCTTAAATTGCACTGGGCTTCTGTTATACTGGGAACTCTGTGATCAAATAATCCAATTCTTGATTTAAGTCCATTGTTATGTCTCAGAACATCTCCAATTTACTCATGTCAGCTGGATTCAAATCAAAAGAGGGAGGGAGAGTCATTTGAATATCCATGCTCCCTTCCAAGAACACATAAATGACAACTCTTCTATTTCTAAATGAGAGTTACTGGGCTTTCTTTTAGCAAAAACAGTCAAATGGCTTGCCAAATAGTATGAAAAGAAGTTCATAATGCTCACAATCCTCCTAACTGCACAATCAATCAGATACTGGTATAGAAGAGCAGTGTAAGGCTTACAGTGTCAGGGCCAATAAGGGGATTGACATAGAGTGTATCAGAGTAAGATGGATTTTTCACACTTGTTGAAGCCCAGAGTACTCGCTGTTTTCTTGCTCCACGCTGCACTAGGGCTTCCCACCGAGGTCCTGAAAATTTCTCCTGGTACAGCTTGAATGCTAGAGCTGCCTGTGCAACGGCAGCCTGACAGAACAAACCCCAAAAAGAACTCAGAAGACAAGCCCAAAGATGCAATTGCAACTCATGTGAGTAGAATTCCTTGTAGAATGAAATCTATAAGTCCTTGGTTAATGAACTAGAGGTACAGACTCACACAAGGTGTAGAATAAAGTCACAGGAGGCTGGTTCAACTGTGCTATGATATATGACATGGGACAGGTGCCACCTAGCTAGGGTGAACACAGCAGATCCAATATCAACTCAGCACTCAAGGCTGAAAATAGTCTTGAGATGAGTGACCTCTCAAAATAACATAGAGCCCACCTCCGACAGAAGGTAGTACCCTTTGTGGTGCCAGGGGAAGAGGATCTTAGTCATGCCCCACAGAACTTGGCATCAAACTTTTTTCTAGTGACATGGGACAGATGTTTAATAGTGTTCTTGACTACCACAACATCCAAGTTCTACCCAGAGACATCCCTAAGCTAGCTTTCCAGGTCACCTAAGAAATTCTCCATACAGAGTAGGTGACTTTTATCAAATGACATGTACAGCTCACATGACAATTTAACCTCTAGAAGGTATGGCCTCAGACATAGCAAGTTAGACTGAAAAAAATTATCATTCTCTGTGGGCAGAACATAGATTGTTGCATCAATTGTGGACCTTAGATATTGAGACCCAATTCAACTTCCTGATTCAGAGCATGTCCTATCAGACACAAGGATGAAGTAGATTATGAATGAGACTGTATTTACCTTGCCGCAAAGGTCAAGTGCTTCCTCTGTACCAATTGCCTCAAGCTTCTTATCAACAAATGAATCCACACGGCTTACAAAGAAGGATGCAACACTTGATATCTTAGACAAATCTCCTTTTACCTCCTCTAGCCCATCCAAGTATGCATCAATCACGGCTTCATACCTTTGTAGAGAGAAAATCAGCTGCAAAATAAGCCAGAAAATTACTCCTTAGGATAACTCCATTCCATACTGCTCTGATTTTGTCTTTTCTCAATGCCAAAAGTTATGATAGCTGTTTGCTATCTTAAATTCAATGATGGGGACACAAGAGGTAAAGGTTGCATGTCTCAGAAATGGAGATTAGAAGTTGGAGAAAGAGAAGCCAACTTACTGTGACATTCACACTGATTGATGATGCAATAACCTGCTTGATTGAAGGAATGCACTCTGCTGTTGCTGGAATCTTGATAAGGACATTGGGCCGATTCACTGTTTTGTGAAGATAATTAGCAGATTCAATTGTCGTTTCTGTTTCATTAGCCAACAGAGGGGAAACCTCAACAGAAATATAGCCATCTCCTCCTTCACTCTCATCATACAGAGCTCGGAACAGGTCACATGCATCCTGGATGTCTTGGACTACCAGAGCCCAGTAGGCATCCTCAACTGACTTTCCCTCCCGAATAAGCTGCCTGCAATTGAACAAATCTGTAAGAAAACTTCAAATCCCTGCCAGCATGTGTGAAACACCTAAAGCATGCAAGTAATCTGAAAGTGAAGAACATGCAATATGGCATGGGTGGCAAATGAATCTTTGCTCAAATAAATCAAGGTCATGGATAGTCAATACCGGAACTGATCATCGTATGCATCTGAACCTGCAATAGCCTTCTCAAAGATCTGCAATCACAGAGAAAAAACTTGGGTAATTTTGGAATTCTTAATCTTGCATGCACCTGTCACAGGGGAAGAGAGCTGAATTTGTAGCACAGAGAGCTGGAGGAGTATGCCAAAAACAAGCATACACAATAGACTCATATTGTAGAGGAAAAAGCCCATAAACGTTAATTGAGTAGGCAACATATGCATGAAGTTCTGCACATCAGCAACACTGAACTGATGGGAATCTCAATCCACCAAGCACAATGGACATCAACAGGAGAAAGTTATCATCATCTGTGATGTTTGGAAAACACCAGGTAACAGCAGACATACATACTGTTGGATTGCTTGTTACACCTCGAACACCACTGTTTATCAGAGGCTCCAAAATAGTCACAGGTCGGCGAAGATTATCATACCAAGGGCTCTGCTTCTCCTGCTCGTACAGATCATGAAGACGTGTTTTGTTCACTGCAGCTCTAGGTTGAAGCACACAACTGCACCTAGTCTCACACCATATTACCCAATATCAACACTAACAGAAAACATCATCATCTTGAAGTAGTTTCTGATACTGTCACAACACTCAGTAGGTACTCCCTCTTCAGTCTACAGTCTTACTTTGGCCCCCCAACCCTCATATCTCTCAGTGCTAGAATTGCAGATACTGGCACACAAAAAACCCTTGCTAGCAGATACAGCCATAGAGTGTATTGTGACCTTACCCTGCAGTTCTGGATGCCCCTGGATACTGGGGCATGAATTTTGTGGCCACTGCTGATCCCTTCAATCCAGGAAGCATCCTCAACCCCATATAATCTCCAAACACAAATGGCATTGCTCTGGTCGGATTGTCCATGTTTGTTGCCAACATTCCACCAATGCTTGGAGATTGACACCAGGTCTGAATAGAGGCCATTGCTCGTGACAGAAACAGATCTTGTAACTTGGATAATGGTTACTGCTCCAAACAGCTACACATAGCAGCAAAACATGGAAAAAGCAAGTGAGTGTGACAGAATCCTGATTGCCAGCAGGTAAAATCTGTTTCAAAACCTTTCCCAACAGATATGACACTTCAAACATTCAAAACATTCCCTGCAGTTAACATCAATCGTTTATACAAAAGGGTTGCATTCCGGAACTCAGTTAAACAAGCTTCAAGGTGAGGGTTCCTACAATCTGCTCCATTTGCAAGTGGCTACTTATATCCACAATCAAGTAGGACCAATTTACATTGCTTTATTACCAAACAGATGTAGACAGACCAAATTGCAAGTTAACCCCAAAATGTCAGACAGGCCCAATATGGGCTGCTTTTCAGTGTAAATTTGCACTATCCTGACATTTAGGGGTTAAGCCTATACTTGAGGCACCACTGACATAATCAGCATCAAACTCTCACAATATAGCAGGCAAACCACTGAGGTCATGACTTCTGCAGGTACAGACCATGGCTGTTATACTAATGTAGCTTAAATGGTACCTTGGTGTATCCAATATTGCTTAAATAGTAGCAGTGCGGCTTAACTGATGTATTGATGTTGCTGTTGCTGTTGACCATACAATCTAAATGTAGGAAAATGAAACCATTATTGCACAAGTATGATAAAGCTGTTGCATATTGCTCCAGCAGCTGATAGGGTCTATACCAGTGTATTGCACTTGGGAATCAAATGTAAAATTTAAGAAGCAGAACAACCTATATTGGGCACTGACAAGGACTTCAAGGTGTGTCAAAGACAGACACTAGTACTGTTGTGTCTTCCGTTGAAACATTTCTCCAACCACTAAAAGTATACATAGTTATTGCTAGCCAATGTATGGAAATGCTGGAACAACCTGTTCAAAGAGAACTCGAAATGCATAGAGCTTGGACCCGCTACCGATAAGTATGAGCCACTACTCTGGAAAAGAAAGCTGGCAGGTGTGTCCCTTTGTCCTTTCCTTGCATTGATTCAAGATTTACATCACCAGTGGAGACAAATGTATAAGCACAGAGCAACTCACTGGCGGTAATAGATGACAGACAGCGGCACAAGGAAAATCAATAGAACTTAACTACGAACTGCCGACACGAAAGCACCAGCAATAATGATAGCTGGTTAAGAAAAAAACATCGGCAAAAGCAAAAAAAAATAAAGAAAGAGAAAAAAGCTGTCCTACCTCGAAAACTGATCTCGAAGGTCCCTCATAAACACAAAACGCTTCCATTGTGGTCGCGAAAGGTAAATGAGAGAGAGAGAGAGAGAGAGAGAGAGAGAGAGAGTCTACAATACTAAATTCGGAAACCCCGTAGTTTATACAAGTTTCCCGTAGTCACTTCGCGGGAAAGATTTAGCTCCCAGAGATGAGAACACAAAAAGACGGAAAGCCAAAAGGAGTTTGGAAGAACGAGACAGAAACAAATTGGAACGGAGTAACCTATGAGAGGAGCAATGGAAGGAAGAAGCCCTTTATAAAAAAAAAACACCGAACAACTCACCAGAGAAACAGAAAAATTGGAGGAAAAATTTCTGCCTCCCACTGAGAAATTTTTCTTTCCGCCTTGCTGCTGCTGCTGCTGCACCGGAGCTCCTCGAATCGCGAAGAACAAAAACTATCGAAGGTCAACAGCAAATGGTGGGGGAAACAGACTCGACTTGGAAGCGATGGCAAAGCCGAAGTGGGCGAAGGGAGGAAGACGATCCTGCGCAGTGATGGCGTGGCCGATGAGCTGACTGGACACGCCAGTTGGCTGTACCTTCGTTCACGAGGTCCCAAATTGGAGCCATCCATCATTCCAAGTGTCAATCTAATCTCACAAGCGGCCCGTCGCATAATGGCTCTGCCCGTTAAATGACATCCATTAGGATGATAAATCTTGAATGCACCAAATATTATCGATGTTAATGGATGATAAAATTTCAAATGAACTAAATTACAAACACATGGTGGTTAGTATGGTGAAGACAGGGTTTTTTCTAATGCAAAATTTCGCCAAAAATGAGAAAAAGAAAAAAAGGAAAAAAAAAGGGATATCATGTTGCAATATTTTTCTTTTCTGAAAAAATTCGCCTAAATTCCAAAAATTCCACCATTTGAGGTGTACATGTATTGGGTGTAGAGTGAGACATTTATTGCAATGTTACAAGGTTGAAGTGTTTTCTATATAAACACTTTTGGAGGTTTCAACTTTTGCATGTTTTACTCAATTTGTAGTCTACAAAAGATTTGGCGGCTAGACTAGTGCCATACCAAAAGTTTTTGAATGCCAAGACTTTCAAATGAATGATCATTGAACCCTAACTCTTTAAGCTACTAAATGTTCGGTGACCAACCTATCTACTCTAGCGAACTTCACATGACCCTAAAATATAAGGACCCTAAACTTTGGCTCATTTCTTTCAATGCATCCCAATGCAAAGACCCTGAAAGCTATAGAGCCAACAAAATTGGTCAACAATCACAACACCCCTCTCCCCAAGAAATCCTACTTGAACAACAAGAAAGACACACCAACAAACAGACCACTTGAACACCCAGGAGAACCCAAAGTGTAGCCTGTCTCTTGCAATGGGTACCTCCAATCCCAAAAGGGTCCAAAGGATACACTCTTCTTTTATAGTTTGTCACTTATGTGAGTATAAAGCTTGAAAGAAGGGGCTTTACTGAACATAAAGACTTTACTTTGTTTTTTCTTCTTTTGATATTTGGGAAGTATCATAAGAAGAAGACAAAAAGAAACGGTGCTTTTTCATAAATGGAACACTTGTCAAAGAGTGGCACTCCAATTTTTTTAAGCACTGCCCAAATAGCTGAGGAAAACATATGCATTCCAATAACACTAAAAATTTGAAGCAAGCCTTTATGGGTTAGCAATCACGTCTTCAGTGTAGCAACAGGTGGCATTCACAAGTGTGAAATTTTTATTTGAACTTACACTTGAAATGCTTTACTTAATGTTAACTGTGAAAATTTAGATTGTTATTTGTAGAACAATTTCTATGTATAAATAAACCAGCTAGTGATCGGAACATTTAGACATTGAGGGCAGGCTAGATAGATCCATGGGAATGTCCAAACAAAACTTGAACTCCTCTATTGCGATGCATGTGATGCATTTGACACATTGAAAATTGTCAAAAAAACGAAATAAAATGGTGAAAGCTATGACTCCCCAAATTCGAAGAGTCAAGAACTGGAAAAAAAACAAACACCAAACACTACAATTGTCAATTCCCAAACACAAGTATGTTGCTCTATTGGTATTAAAGTTGAAAGATGATTAGTGGAACTTCGATGCCACTTCTACAGCACTTTAGTCGTTTAAAGTGAATAAGATATAAGAAAGTTTATCGGTTTGAATGGACAGGTATGAAGAGGAACGAAAGAAGCGCGTTTTGAAGTTAGAAAAACTCACACATCTTTCCTAGCTGGTCGTTGTATTTCAATGTTAATCTGTAGAGCTTAACAAGGCGTTCCTGCATGACATTTTTAATCGTTCAAAATGGAGAAAAATTAAGGAAAATCTGGCAATATGATCCGTCATGGGCAGACTACCGGTGAAGAGCCGGTCTAGGGCTTAGGGTAATGATTTAGGGTCTGTGGGTAAACATCATCTGAGAATAGGAACATTCATAAACAAGATCTACGTTGGGATATTCATAACATTTTAAAATAATACTACCGAAACGTAAATGTCTCAATTATTTTTAAATTTGAAATTGCATCTTATGAATCGGTAGATACAACAATTATTTCGCTATAATACAACTTCAATTCTAGGAGATGGGTTTTATTAAGACAGTATCTACAAAAAGAACAAAAAGAGACTTATTTCGCATTTCGCATGGGCCATTTATACATTAGAAATAGACTTGGGAATCAATTATTCTCTTGAAAATATTCTATCCAACCTTGGGTACATAGAGGAATATCGAAGGTAGACCGAATAAACAGATTTTTGCAAAAAATGATTCTTAGCAGCCATCTCCAGGGATTAGGGCTGCGAAGTTATTTCGAAGATGGGAGAAGTTATTCAAGGGAACGGAGAAGACACAAAACCGGGTAGCGTACAGAGACCTGTACACAAAAACCTGCACACACATTCCTTTTAGAAAGAAAACTTCCTTCGGACGCGGATGGTATTGACAATTCTCAGACCAGATGCCCCACTTTTGACCTAAACGCCTCACGACAACTTCGATCAGGTCGACCTTCGTCCGCTAGATCTCATAATCTCTAAACCAAACTAGAGCAGCTCTGCAAGGAAACACCAAGGAAGCTATACATCCCACAAGTCAACCTAAAATTGAATCTGGAGCCTAAAGCTTCAATATGAAAGAAGAATCGAATGAAAAGCCTATAAAAGTTAACATCAACGGAACACAGCTGAAGAGAGTCCGACACTCCCAAGCTACCTTCAGGCACGCAATACTGGATATAAAATAATGCAGATCAAAAGCTTCGGAGACAATGACCTGCCACACAGCCCAGTAAGATCTTGGAAGGGGAAAAAAATGTGGGTAGCATGGTCTATCCCAAAGAGTAAAAGCAGCGACGCCGCTCCCCAGGGCAATGGAATATGCGACCCCGCTGCCTGGAAGCACTCTCTTCTCCACCGAAGTAGAGAAGAGCGCCATCACAGACAGCAATCACTCTCTGACGTTCACTGCGGATTCTACAGCATGAAACGCTGCTCCAACTCGTGAAGGCGACATCCAGCCAAGGATGCCAACCCCCGTCATAACAACAAGATTCGATCGAAAAAAACCAAAAGCGAACATAATCGGACCAGAACCAAGCAGCAAAACAAAAACTTCGAATCCAAACACATATCCTGCAACATACACACCACGACATAGTTGCAGAGTGTAGCAGTATTTAAATGAGACTCGTTGCAGACAGGAGATCACAAAGGTGCGGCGCTAGGGTTTTGGGTTTTTAGGGCTTGGCGCATTTTAGGGTTCCGCTCCCGTGTCTTGCGGGACAACAAGCTTTATGCAGCAACTCCGTAAAACCTTCTTGCAAGACTATTTTGATCCTTCCCGAGGACATCCACGTGTTTCGTCTCCGAAGAACGGCTCAAACTCTGGCCTCTAAAATTGCTGTAGCAAGCAGCGTGTCGAAGAAGCCTCTCTCAAATAGCGTGTACAAGAAGCCTTTTCTTGAGAGAGTTTAGGGTTTAGGGTTTAGGGTTTATCTCCCCCTCACTTCCAGGCCAGACTCAACCCGCACTTAGACCAGTTCGGTCACCTTCTTGAGCAAGGCCTATTAAAGCTAATAATTTAATTTTAATAATTTTAATTTAGAGCTAATAATTTAATTTTTGTTTTAAATTTCGGCTCAGTTGGAAATCAATGCTTCATTTTTTTCTTTTTTAAAAACTGTTGTTATGTTGCCACATTGGCAATCCTCCACGAGGAGATTTAGCCACATTTGGCTATAGACCAGTTCGGAAAGTATAATTTTCGATATAATTATTAAATATAAAAATATATAAAAATAAAACACTAAAGCAGGCGCTTCTAAATACCCTCTGCCACTGGACCATCGGGTCAATTGGACAACCCGGGGTTTTACAAACGCAATTCACTGTCGGGCCTAGAAACTCCTATTTGTGACCTGATCGTGGCCCTGTGAAATACCGGGTGACCCTTTTGCTGTTCTTGGTTGCGCGTGCCCAGTGGAGAGAGACGAGGGAGAAGCTGTTGAGCGCGAGGGGGAGAACTCTGGAAAATTGGAGAAGAGAGCGGAAGAAATCTGCAGGTACCGTAAGGTGAGAAGTTGCACAATTATTGGCAACAAGGAGAAAACGAAGAAGAAGGAGAAGAAGAGGACGAGGACGAAGAAGAATTTCTTGAGTGGAGTCAATCTTGACTGAGAAACTTGCAAGGTAATATTGTGCTTCCTTTATAGTACTTCGCGTGTATGTACAGTGGGATTTTCCTGAAATTGGAGCTTTGTCTGAAGAATGTTTCGATTCTGTGTCAAGATGTTAGAGGTTGAACAAGTTGCTGGAAGAACCGAGTTGCAATTTCAGTGAAATGTAATTGGATCTTTTCGTCCCTGTGAAGATGGCGTTGTCTATGGTAGCTCGAAGAAGAGAGCTGATAGTCAAGGGTTTTTTTGTGAAGAGATGGGAGAGAATAGCAGTGGTAGCAGGAGAGAGGGAGATGAAGTGCAAAGAACTCATTGAGGTGAAACCTTTTTTTGTTGAATTGGCAGGTTGTGAGGGTTTTGAGAGTTTGATAATAGACTCTTTCCTTTCACTTTCTTCTGCATCCTGAAGCTCAGCATTTGGACATAGCAACTGTTCTTTTTTCTCTCTGAAGAACCTCAGCTTCAAAGCAGATTTCTCTTGGATAAAGAGAAACTATATCAGCCTAGTGATCTATTCAGATGATCTGGTTCTGGAGATCTTTAGGTGTCCAATTGTAGGTCACATGTATGATGGAATTGTGCAGTGGTTTGTGATGGTAAAGATGTGAGGAAGATTTGAACACTGGTTTCCTCAAAATGTGCAACTGGAGCCCTTTACTGCACTTGAGATTGAGGACTAAATTCATTTTGCAGCACCATCTACTGCCTGCTGTCAACACCATGGAAATCCAACACCAGAAACGACAAGAAAACAAGGACAAAGTTGTGGACTCCAATATACAATTCAGAGTTCTGAGATCAAGTAGAGTTTCCAAGAGGGGCATCAAGAGGGATGCAAGAGGTTGTGCTACCACTTCTGGGCCAGACAATCTGGATACATTGAAGCAGAAATCCTGTGCAAGGAATAATGGCAGTCCCCCTGGAGTGAGTACTGTAGCCAATTTTAGCAGCAAGCTTGATTTTCAGGTGGAGTCTAAGGATGGGAAGGTGATTATCAGTCAGAAGGCTGTGGAGCTTGTCAGTACGGATTCTGGTCAACAGTTGAAGATAGCTTCCATGCCATTGGAAGCATTGCAGATAGATTGGACCTTAAGTCTCCATGGGAATGAGGCCATAGCTACAGCCACAAAGCACTTGATGGAAGCTGATGCAAAGCTAAAAGCAGTGATAGAATGGCATGACCAGGGCCCTCAATTTGAGCAATGCACAAGCTGCTTTTTGGCATTAGCTCGCAGCATTGTATGTCAGCAGCTTGCACCAAAGGCTGCACACTCAATTAACACCCGTCTTGTCACACTTTGTGAGGTACAGTTCTCTCTCTCTCTCTGCGGTTCCCACCACTCCCTCCACCCATCCCTTACAGGAATCAATGGCATTGCCCTCCCACAACCCTCCACTCCCATCTGCAACATTTAATCCTTTACATCTCCCTGAATTGCTGCCAATGTGATATCACAATATATTGATGCTGTGAAACTGGGTATTCTGTTGCCTGATTTTGGATTTGGCATCCTAATCTTACATCTGACATTGTGAGCTCACTTGCATATGTGCAGAAGAAGCATGCAGAAGGAGTGACCCCAGCAGTGGTTGCAAGCTTATCTGCCTCACAAATGCGGGAGATTGGAATCTCAGGCCGCAAGGCGAGCTACCTTCATGATCTTGCAAACCACTTTGTAACTGGAGCACTTTCAGATGACATAATACAGCAAATGGATGAGGAGACACTCATGGCAGCCCTCACAGCTGTGAAGGGCATTGGTGTGTGGTCAGTGCACATGTTCATGATCTTCTGGCTTCACAAGTCAGATGTCCTTCCAGTTGGGGATCTGGGTGTACGTAAAGGGTTTCAAAAACTGTATCAGCTGGAAGCATTGCCTTCTGTTTCTCAGATGACAGAGATTGCTGCATCCTGGCGACCCTTCCGATCCTTGGGAGCCTGGTATTTGTGGCGTCTTAATGACAATAGCAGGCCCTTTCCTCCACTTGCTTGAGAGTATCACAATGTGACATTCCAAAGTTCCTGTGTGAGTACTGATTGTACCAATTCTTGAGCTTATTCTTAGCTTTCTCAGATGAAATGAACTCCAGATAGGTTGATGGAGTGATGCTTGAGTGATTGGGGTGTCTCAGTTTCATGGAACTCCACAGCTCTCTCCTTATGCTTTTGGCTTGTATGTTTGCTTGTATAAGGGGCAAAGCTAAAATGAAATGAAGCTTACCCTTGAAATTTGCTGCAGCTTGAATGAGGATACTGTTGAATTCCTTGTATTTTTAATTCCTGGAAGTTTTGAGTAGATTTCTGTACACTTATACACTGCTGATGTAGCTGATAATCTCAGCAGGAAGAAATGGTAGATATCCACCACCATTCATGATGAAGGTGATGATCTGATACTTCAATTCTTGTCATGCAATGGACACACCAGTGATTTTGAAAGCATTTTGTGGAGTTTTCTTTGCTCTTATATATATTTTTATGCTTTGAGGCTGAAATCCTGTAACCTTGCTTGCTTGGTAGTGACTCTAGACTTTCCTTACGGGTCAGAGATGTGCAGTTGTCTAAATGTCAGAAAGGAGAAACACTTGCAGTATCTTGGATTTCCCTGACAAAGGTGCACATGAGGTTTGGATATCTGAGATACCAATGTATTTGTTTCACAGATTATCAAAAGCATGTGCCTTCTTTGCATTTTGTTGCATGACTGAAACCAAGAAATTATGTCTCCTGGAGCCATTCAGTATTTGAATTAGCTTGTTGGATATGATTACTGTTTTGCTTGCTTGCCCAACATGTGACGAGCTGCCCAAGCTCAAAGGTCTCTGAGCAAAGAAGAAACCTGAAAGCCTCATTGCTGGCTGTCTTCAAGGGGCTTCCATTTTCTCCTTCACAATTGTTGATGGTTTCTGGTGTCCAATACATCACTGTCCCCTCTGTACACAAAATGGAGAAGAAAACAGAAGTGTTCCATCAATGTTGCAATCTATGAGGTTAGGAATACTGGCAATGTGTCTCTTCCATGTATGCTGGCATTGTATCTTCTGAACTTTTCTCCTGGACTGGGTTGCAGGTTACGTATCAACTATTTGGTTTTCTGCTCAATGTTCAGTTGCTTTCTTGTACTTATGTGCCACATCCCTTCTGAGACCAGCTCATACAAAAATTGCTGTCGCTTTTGCATTCAATTAAAGTATCAACTGCTCACAGTGTTGTCTCATTTGGTCTGGAATGAATCTCTTCTCTCTTGTTCTACAAGAAGACTTGTCACTATTGCACCCTGTGATGTTTGAGTTAAATCTTCTGAATACTTTTGAATTCTTGTCTGTCTTCTGGATTTGGAGGTACTTTCAGGAAATCTAATCTTTACTTTAAGCCCTTGTTATTGTTGCACCTATCTGTTTTTCTTACTAAGTCTGTGGTCACATCTTTCCTAATATATATGTATGTATGTATGTTTCTCACAGTTTATTGGAATTGTGATTCCAATGCTTCAGATAGTCTCTGGGACCTGTTCAGAAAAATTACACAGGATCAAAAGACAAAGAGCACCAGAACGGTCCATGCTCTTTGTCTTTTGATGCACTTGTCCAGTTTGGTGTGAGTCTTGTGGAAGATATTGTAAAGAGTATGTCATTCCAAAGGATACAGATACTGCACAGTAGTGAGAAGAGAGGGTGGTAAGGGGGGGAAAGGAGGCTATCAAAAAAATACTCTTTGCTGGGAAAAGCCAGAACACACCTTCCAGCATGGTTACTACTAATGGGGAGTCCTGGGGCACCATGAGCATTGGGTATCTGCAGCTCAGAGGAGTGAAAATGTGTCCACACAGCACCCCTTATTGATCATCATTGACCTGAATGCCAAGAAAGGCTCCTGACCCATTCAATAGGTGACACTGCAAATAATTTCAAGGGTGCAGACAATAATGTAAGAAGTGTTCATCAAAGATGTTCATAATCATGTCAAGTTCTGAGGTACCCTTCAGGTTGATAGAATCAGAACCCTAAAGTGGTGGGAGTTCCTTGAAACGGATTTTTTGTCATCTCTTGCATTGTGTGCTGTGGCCAGCAAAGGACACATAGTTTTCCTCTGTGACAACATGCCCTGGTGCAAGACAAGCAAGGGCTCTCATTGAAAAGGTACTGTAGACACAAAGTCACATTTGTCTGTGAATTCCCTCTAGTCAAGATAGTTGGGAAGCACAGAAGAGAGGAAAAGAAACAGTATTGTTATCTGCATGCAATCACAACTTGAGGACTGTTTCCTTGAACCTCTTTGTCTCCTGTAGACAGGTACCTGCACAAAGTTCATTCTCTACAAGCTTTTAGCTCTCAACCTTGGGAGCTCTCAGTATCATAAATCCTGAAAACACTGAACAAGGAGGAAAACAAAAGCACCAGAATGCATCCAATTGTGCTGCTATCCTCATCTTCCCCAAGTCCTTTACTCATATAAATTCCATCTTTGCACTAGAGTGATATGACAAGGTTGAGAGCTAAGCATTTGAGGACAAGAGAAAAAAAAGACCCAGAGAACAAGCTCAGAAACATCAACCAAGCAGGAAAACAAAAGCACCCACATCTATTCAATTGCTGCTGGTACCATCATCTTCCCCCACTTTGCTTTTCCATATGAATTCCACCTTTTGACAGTGTTGCAGATCAACTCTGATACTACAGAGCAAATGTGAACTTGTGTGATGAATGCAGGAATATGTCAAAAATTGGTCTTATGGCCAAAAAACCACGATGAAATCTTCTTCTCTCCTGCATATTCATCATTGCCTAGCTACACTGTTCAAGGTACACAACTCTTTCAACCTTGTAAACCCGTCCAAATGCATTCCGGGTACTGCTTTCTCTCTCCTAAACTATGAAAGCTCCTTTCTGTTTTCCCTGCAACAATTACATTTATAGTCAAGCGAATGCTAGTGAAAGCCCAGATTTAACAAACTGCATATGTAGAAATTAGTGAGAGATGAAGAACACATACATGATTGTGGGTATTATTATTCAGAGAGCAGAGATTTCTGAGAGAGATTGTGTTTTATGTGTTAACCTCTCGATTTCTTGAATGGGTTTTTGATCCATCTGATTCCCCACATGCTGTTGCGCCTGTGTAGCTTGCTAGATGTGGTTTTTTGTACTTGAATGGGCTCAGTACTAGTGACAACTCCTGAGGTCTCTACAACAATATTAGTTGTAGTGTCTGGGACTTTTTGGCTTGCTGGCACTAGTGCTGCAGCTTTCTCAGGTTCTACGTCTGAAGCTTTGGGGATGCGGAACATCCCAGCATCTGTGAAGGTCCAGTTGTCTGCCCAGCTCATTCCAGAGGAGCCCTGGCGTCGAAAGGAAATCCCTCTTGTCAACATGGCCATGATCCTCTCTCTCTCAGCCCAGTGCTGCTGACTGCTTATAGCTCAGAAATAGATAAAGTTGCAGCTCTTCTCGACTCCCTGAATACTTCCAACTTGTTTTCAATTTCGATCCTGACAGCTCCTAGCTACAACAGTTAGTTCCCTTTTTCCAAGTTCCTCTTCAGATTCCTCCCCTTCAAAGAAGAACCAGCTTGGACAACCAAATTTATCACTCTAGATTCCACACCCCATGAGACAGCCACCTCCACAGTCTAATAAAACCAAAAGAATGCACGAGGGTAGAACCTGGCATGAGAATCCAACAACCTTCACCAAACCTAACGCATGCCCATATCCATTTGAGCTGTTTCCCAAATCGCTGCTAAGAACCCCTATCTCTGGCACCTGCAAGACACACAGTAGATTGAAGACAGAAATTATATCCCACAGAGGATGATGACAGAACCTAAACTTGCAGCAGACTTTGTGAACCAGCTCGTTGATTGATCTGCTACTCGAATACAACACACACGCACACACACACACACAGTTGCAACTTCAATAGAGTATGAGACAAAGCTGCAGAGGAAGAAGAGACATACATGTATTTGATCAAAGAGAGGTGGCCCCTATTTCTGTTTGGGTACTACTGAAAAACACAACTCCAGAGCTGAGAACAGCAATGGGTCCCAAAGAGCACAAACAAATGGAGTCAGAACACAGGAAAGGATTAGAAAAAAAGGGAGAGACACAACAACAAAAACAACAACAACAAGGCACTCAAGCAACTAAAGCTCCTTCTCCTCCTCCTACTAGACTGGAACTTCATCAACAAGGGGTGTGTCGCACTGTGGCCTTGCCATTTACATTAAAAAGTATCTTAAGACAAAAAGAAGTATTATGAAAACTCAAATGTTATACCATGCAAAAAATTTGATCTTCCAAAAATCCTCTAACACAAAATCAAAATCCTTCAAGAATATTATAACTCTATAAATAACTAATCTCAAGTTTCAACACAAGCCCAAAATATCATCTTTCAAAAAACCCTCACATAAAAAATAGACCTATTATTTGTTACCTAGGGGCCTATGAAAATCCCTTAAGCTACTATACTCTATAATGAATCTAAACACAAAACTTCTTCTACAAAGGACACAAGTAAACTAATTGTGCAAGAACCCAGTCATAAGTACCCACTTATTTGTGATTTCATACTAATTATTATTGTTCATGGGTGGGCTCATAACTTTTTTCTTCCTTTTTGAAAGAGCCAATACATTCATTGGCCCATTATCAGTTTCTTTTGGAACCATGTGTTGGGGCCCCCTCCCTCCTCAATCAATCAATGGAAGCACCCCCTTGGGACCCCAGTTGTAGTATAGAAACAAATGCATTTTGTTTTGGGGCAAACCATATGGGATAAAACATAAAACCAAGGTGTTATTGTGAACATCTTTGGGAATGTATTTGGGAACTTGATTGGATTGGAGAACTGTGATTTGTGAACCATAGACACAAATTTGCTCATTGGCCTGCATAATGGGGAAGTAGTTCTTGAGTACTAACAAACCTTGCCTTATTTCTGCAGCAAACAAATCCTTTTGTTTCCAATTACTCTTTCAGTACTTGAAGGTTTCAAAATGATGGAAATTTTCATTTGTTTATATACTTTACTTCAGCTGGTGTGTCACCACACCACACCCAGCTCTGCCAAATTTCACCAATTTTGCAAAGTGATCCTTTGTGCTAATGGGTGGTGCCTGATCAAGACTTGTAGATCAGAAATCTGAGTTTAGAGTTTGCTTCTGCCATCGTTCATAACATGACTTTATGAACCCAATCTTTTTGCTGGGGCACCTCCAATTATGGACATCATGATTGGGGCTGATCCACCCCACCCCGATCAATTGTTGTCCAAAACTAGTCAGATTTATGTGGTGGGCTTTCCTGTAATGGTATTGTTCTTGTGGTCCTCTCCAGATTAGACAAACACAAGCTTGTGATTTCCGAGTGGGGGAGACTTCAGTTCAGAAGCGTCTCCTTTTTCATTTTTGTTGAACAAACTCCTTAACCCCAGATCATCACGACACAAAACTCCCAATCCTTATTGTGTTTACAACTATTCTTCTGCAAAAGGAAAATTCAATTCATTAGGATACTTAGTGCAATGTCCATTGGAAACCAAAAATGACTCAGTTGTGGATGAATCACAACCAAGTTACTAAGGTTCCACCTTGGTAGGTGTAGTGTAAAGTTGGAGGCCATGGGCTTGGGCTCGGGCTTTACTGGAATAAGGGCACTAACTACACAAAGTGGGCAAGTAGTATCAATAAGTAAGTAGATAGGTTAGGTGCTTGGAGGGTACTAGATAGGTAGATACATGTGGATAGTTAGCACATATCTAACCAGGATGGTTAGCTATATGACAGGAATACAACAGAAAAGACTTTCCTGTCCACATAGCATCCATCCAGAATGGCCTCATGGTCCTGATTCACTCTGGCCAATTGCATCTTGCACTTATTAGAAGTCACTTAGGTGTGGGTCCAAGACCAGCAAGTGGCAAATTGAGGTCAAACCTACATGGCACCATTTTGGAGGGAAAATCAATTGGTTTGGACCCCAAAAAAAACAGAGCTCAAAGGAGAGAGAGCTCATGATTTGGAGAACCAAGATGCAAGCTTGGACCTTTGAGAGCTCATGATTTGGAGAACCAAGATGCAAGCTAGGGTCCTCCAAGGCAGGGTCAAACTCAAGGATTCAATTTGCTTCAAATGAGACCAAATTGGTTCTTTATTTTTTGGACCTTGGAACCCATCTAAAGTGGGCCTTAAGCCCAATACCGAGAGAGTCCCACCATCCAGAAGAGTAGTCTAATCTTTCTACAGGGAACCCACAAAGGGAAAAAACCTCCCTCAAGGGAGTGCGGGAGGAGAAAGGCAGAATCAATTGCCTACTACAATCATCAGCAAGGCTGGTTGATTTGGTCATATTTAGTCATGCTCAAAAACCTCCATTATTAAACCCCCCATGAGTTTAACATGAAAGCAACAATCAATATTTGCAATAATTTTGATTTGGGTTGAAGTCTCTGCTCATTGCTGCTGCTTTGTTGTTATGTGACCATATATCACATAACAACATCTACTTTCGCCATCTTCAAGCTTGACACCCAACCTCCAGGACAAGTAAACATATCGAACTCTTACCATTTCTTTACATAGTTCAACCTTGGTTGTCACTATATTACACTATCAACCATGTTTGTTTGTTTGTTTGTTTATTTATTTATTTATTTATATATGTACATGGTAGAAGCTGCCCTAATCCCACCAAAAAACATTAATCTTTTATTATATTTTTTCTTTCTATACATAGTTTAAGTTAGTGAATGACAAAATGTTTGTAAATTTTGGATTCTTGTTGTGGATTGTTGATTGGATCACCCAACATCTTTAAAGGAAGGACGAGGTATATATCGCAAATCTTGTAAGGGTTGTGACCATTGTTGGCCAGCTTTGGGTCCCAAGTTGAGTCCGACCCTCAAGAATTGGCACAAGGGGTCTTTATAGGAGAAGACCTATTGGAAGAACCAGCTCGAGTCAAGTAAAATTAGGCCTGGATCTCATTCAAGAAAATTAAAAGTGAAATAGGTAAGGCCTTATAATTAGGTGATAGTTCTTAATCATGTTGGATTCACAAGGTCCACATTGTTAAGGCCACTTATAATATAGTTTTATTGGGTTGTGACAAAAGGAAGAACAATTATAGAGAATGAAAAATCACTCCCACAAGTATTGTGACTAATAGTTGCATCAAAACAAATTGTTGGTAATGTTTACCATTTTTGGTAAAATTTCCATAGAAATGGTAGTAAACACACTTCCAATTGGATATTTTATAAGTGTTTAGAATACTTTTAAACTTTGGAAAAATCAAATCTCACTTTTAGAACTTTATGACAATGCAAAACAAATCAAGAACATATCATGAAAAAGTAATAAACAATATGTCTTGGAAAACTTTGGTATGCTTGCAAAAAGAATGAAAATATGACATTACACACTTCTTCAAAAAATGCCACAACAATCTTGAATACAATGTCTCCCCAAGGCACATAAACTCAAGAATGTGTACTATGATAACAAATCGGTGCCATCCCAAGTGTTTGACAATGCTTCTTTATCAAAAATGGAGATTACAAAAAATAACTAAAATTAACTAAGAATGTTGTTTCTAAATTTATAAATCTTATAGTTTCAACTCAAAGTCCAAATCATCCAAATCATGTAGCTTAAATGCAAGTAGTACAAATTTGATAATAAAAAAAATTAGATTAGTTTTTAGGTATTGAAATTCTTGTATTAGTTTTCTTGTAGTGAATATGGTACTAATTTCTTGGAGTCAAAATCTTCTACTACATCGTGGCTTTAAGACACATTTTTAATCTAAAAAATGGTTTTTTCCTTTAGGGTTACATTTGTGTAACTCAAAGTTTAGAGATGTCAAGCGTAGCTTTCCACAACAAGTGAAACTTCCATGCAACTCAATTGGATCAAGAGGTGTGGAGTTGCATTATCCACAATATTATTATTTTTTGCAATGCATTATCCTCAACAAAAGGTGTTGCACTCTATGATCTTGTTCATTGTATGGCATTGCATGTTCATATCCATTCCATTTCAATTTGCATTTTGCAATCACTAGTTCAATCAAGAGTATAGAAGTTTTACTCAAATTGCATTTCCTTATGTAATTTTGTCCAAGGATTAATAGGCTTAGATAGATTGTTAAGACTTTGTCAATTGTTCAAAGTTCAACAAATTAATGACAACCAAACAAGAGTCAAGAATGAAATAGTTGTCATCATTTTATTGGTCTATACATGTAATGATCAATAGTGGGTTATTGTTGTTTTCATTTTTGTCATGTAGAGTGAAAAATGATTTGGTCTTTCTTGCAAGCTCATAATATATAGATTTGATTGTGAACGATGAAAGGTGTGAAGTGCAAGAAACATGAAATGTTGTTGCTTCAAAATATTTACATATATGGATTAGAGTTTGCCATTGATGTAAATGCATGGAAACAAATTAATGGGTTTGTATATGCACATGAAAGGTGCAAGGGTTTGTTTGAAGGGGAATTTTCAAATTTTGACTAAGAAGTTGTCATGCTAAAGTTGACATTTAATACAACTTTTTGAATATCAATTCCACTAAAAGAATGTCATTAGATGTAAACATGAAAAGTCTTGTATTTTGATTTGGAGGTCTTTTGATGAAAAAGTTATAGTGATTGTTCAAAGAATGTTAAGTGTGTAAACAATCTTAAGTTTGACAAGTTGGTTTCTTTTTCTTCCTTCACTCATTTGCATTTTTTCAACCTTTTTTTTTGAAATTTCAATTTTTTCTTCTCCTAATTGTTCCAACAAATTATTATTATTATTATTATTATTTAAATTCACATGGGGTTCTATGTTCAATCATGTGTCATGAAATGTCTTGTTTAGGTTCAAAATAAATATAGTTGGAAGACTAGATAACTTTAATTCTTTTTTTTGTTCATTGATTCAACCAATGTAATACCAATTTTTAAACATATTGTTTAAACTTCTCAAATTAAATTTCCATTTTGAAAAATATTGTGGGGTTCTTTTGTGGTTTTCTAAAGAAAGGGCAAGAGAACTTTGTACAAGAAAAGACCATATAAAACATACCACTTAGAAGCTTTGGAAATTTTCAAGAAATCTATTACAAGAATTAACAATATATAGTTTTATTTGTCATTTGAACACTTGTAAAAAAATGTTCCTTGTAGTTATTCACAAGTGATCAATTAAACGTTTTCTTGGGACTATGGCTCAAAAGAATTCTTGAATGTTGTTTTTTTAAACATTGATTGGAAGTGTCAAGGTTAGGATCTAAGACTTCAACAATTAACAACTTCTTCAAATATATACAAAGGATGCACAATTCAACTAAGAATTTTAAGATTCAAACTCAAGATTCAAGATTTTTTATTGAGATGCCATGATGTCTTCAAGACTATCAAGGTGTAAGGCGTTGTGCTTGTGATTATAAACCATACGTGAAGTACATGATCATGTTTATGCCTAAAGAATACATGTTTTGTGAGAAGGTTTTAATTCCTTACATAATTCAAGTTCACCTTCGAATATTTCACCCAATTCAAGTCGTGTTAATTTTTGTTGTGATATTTTAATATTTTCAAATTTTAACATATTATTTCAAGGGAAGTCGTTTCCATTTTTGTCCAAATGGCTTGTAAACAAATATAAGTTGCAATTCAAAACAAAATTTCAATTTTGTGAAGTAGGTGAGCTAGCAATTGTCCACAAAAATACTTAGCCAAATTTTGTTACATGTTAGAAAGGACATTAGAATATTTGAGGATTTTTGCCAAATGTTTATTGTCATGCTAGAACTTTTTGTCAAATATGATAACTTTGAGTCAAATTTTCCCAAAAAAATCCTTTGTAGGATTTGTACTACCTTTTTTTGGGTCACCAATTATGATAATTTTCCAAAAAAAACATTGGTGCAACTAATTTATTAGGAAGTAAAAATCACAATTTACTTAAATGTCAATAAGGTGTTAAGAATTCATTATGAACATACCTAGAATATTATTTAAATTATTTAATGAAATATTATTTTAATATTTTACAAAATAACCCCTTTATTTGAAACATTTTAGAAAATATACAAATAATGACTTCCCCCATGAAGTATCTCATTTTGAAATCAATGTATGTGGACCAAAATGCATAAGGATTTGTTTTGTTTAAAATTTAAAAATGCGAGATCAAATGCCATGGGGCCAAATTGCAATTTGGTTGGTCTTTTAAACTTTCATAAGGATGTATTGATAAAATTAACCCCCATTGTGAACTTAAACTTAACATTCTTCATAACCTTCATAACCATCGATTAAGAAAATGTAATCTAACCCTAGAATTAGTGAGTTTATTCAAATATTAAATAAAGATTCAATTGATGGTTTTTCCATTTAACGACAATTGCCTGACTTAGATTGATACCTCTATCAAAACAAGAACCAATGAGCATTGGTCAAAACATGTCTAAATTGGGTGACCTTTGTATCATTGGAAAATATAATTGTAATATGGTGGGTTTACATGTTCAAAACAAAAATGTTTCCTGATAGATATGATTTTTTGAACTTGGGGATATAAAGTGCCAAAACAAAATTTCACCATTCAAAATGTGATATGGAAAACAAATTTGATGACTGAAATTGAAAAGCTTGTAACAAGGTTTATAAGAAAATGGCCCCATGTGTTTTAATTTGTTATGTTAATAAGGAGGTATGAATAGCCAAAGTTTAAAATTTGAAAGGGGACCATGGGAATCTTGAGAAATTGGCCATTTCAATTTTGTAAACATGAAGGCTTCCAAAGTATAATACAATTCAAAATAGAAACTTGGGCCATGGTTGAACATGTGTGAATTTGTGATGAGTCCCACACTTAATTTTGGTTTAAATTTGCATTAACCATTTTTATTGTTTGTTTGTGCTGTTTAAATGACAAAAAAAATGTATGTGAAAGCTTGTCACTTCATCATAATCATCCTCAAACTTTAGATCCCCTTTTCCAAATCATAAAGAATTAAGGAATGTGTTTTAAATTTTTAAATTTTCATTGTTATATAATCAAAAATTACCATTAATATCGTTTCACATATCTAGAAATGGATCAATGAAAATGAAAAAATCCCAAAGCTTTGAAAGAACGAGATGTTCAAGTGAAAAAGATGGCTATGTGTGAACAATAATGACCTAAACACTCAAACAACAAAAAAGTTGGATTTTGACATTTAAAAAGACTTTGTTTATCTTGTATTCATCCATGTGGAGACCAAAAATGGCCTTCAAACTCTTGGGAAGGAAATTGCACAACTACATTAAGTTAGGGTTAATAGAAGTATGGAAGAAACAAAAATTTGTTGAAGATTGAATAAACTTGATGTTATTGACAATAATTTAAAATTTCAAAAAAAAAAACTTTTTATAGGTGATGACCATGACATATCTAAAGAGGATGTTGAAGGATTAGGATTTTAAATGCTTTTCAAAGATGATGAAATCACAAGATTAGTGGCCAAATGTGCTATGGCTTGAAACATTTGTGTTACTTCAAGCTTGTAATTTTTGGAATTTGACTTATGCAACTAAATTGGCACCCAACACTATTCAAACTAACATAGACACACACATAAGAACATGCACACAAGTCCCACTACATCAAGTTCCAACAACAAATTAACCTTACATCAAACTAATGTTTAATTATATATATTGTCAACTTGTTTTTATATACAAATTTATGAAATCCATGTGATTACAAGTTTTTTGTGTTTTGACTTCAAGACATATGGATACAAATGTGTCTTTGAATTTATTACACTATCAACATTTGAATGAACCTACCTATTTACTTTAAACTATGCATTATTGTTCGTTTGAAGTTTTTTTGCGAAAACAATTTTTAAACAAAATCTTTTATAACTTGTTATTAGAAATATTTATATATATCCCAATATATGTAACAAATGTCAATATTGGACATGGTCACATGATGAATGAAGTTCATTCACATGGATTTCCATCTATGATTTTGTAATCCATTCATAATCCATTCATAGTTCATTTGTAGTAAACCGATAGTCAATCTATAGTTCATTCCTATATAACTTGTAATTAACTCATAGTTCATTATTGGATTGTTTTAGTCCATTATTTGTTAACCCTTAATTCATTCCTAAATTCTTCTAATCCACTTTTAATTAACTTATAATTCACTATCAAAATTTTCTAATCCACTTTTAGTTAACTCTTAATTCATTATTGAATTCTTCTAGTCAATTTTTAAATTATTTATTACTTAATTCTTAATTAATTCATAGTTCACAATTAGTTAAGTTTTAGTTAATTCGTAGGTCATTTGTAGTTATGAAGTATTTAAAAAGCTTTTGTGATTGGTGGGCACATGGAAAGTTTCATACAAACTTTCTAAATCTAAATCCCAAAAGGGGTATAAATAAAAGCAAGACCCTTCATTACCTTTAAGTTATTCAACACCGATTTGAGGTACAATCTTGTTTCATGGCCATGTTATATTCATTTTGTGTTTACATTTTCCTACTTTATAACAATAAAAATTTGTTTGTAATTTTTATTTATTTATATTTATTTTTGGATTTGTTTGGTTTCAATGATTTGTGTTGGGGTTTCAATTTATTTTTGTCTTGTCATCATTTGTCCTCATAGTTCTCATGTTTGTGACAATATATCACATGTTTTGTGTTAAACATTTTTTAATAAACATGAATTTCTAAAAGTGCATAAACTATGCATTTCATTTTGAACATGATCACAATTTGAAATCATATTAATATTTGTTAATTATTTTAAAGTTTTTTTTAAAAAAATAACTTTGTTTTCGACACCACATAGATTGTACCACATTTATATGTTGTAAAAAATTCATGAACTTTCACAAATGACATCCTCACCATCATTGTCAACATAATCATGGATGCATGTCATACATGAACATATGTTTTCATCCATAATATGTAATTTTTCATCATTATCCATTTTTCATCCATAATGGATGAAGTTCATTCATGGGTGAAAGCACACTATGGTGAACCCCTTTGGGGTGTCACATGTTTTCCAAGTGTGTACTTGTTTGAATGTATCCCACTTCAAACTTTTGAAAGAATTTCACAATATTTTTGCATGTTATGTTAGAATATAACCTAGGCAAGATTTTTTTAAAAACTATTTCATTTGATTTTATAAAGTGGGAGATTGAAATATATTTGTGAAAACAAATGTAGCATACATGTGTATTCAAAAACACAAATATATTCCAAAAACAATTTAAATCATTTGCAATCTTTATGAAAGTTGAAGGAATATTGAACAATTAATTTCAAATAGTTTGAATCATGTTTGGATACTATGTGACGAATTTGAGAATTTTCATATCAAAAAATGAATTTCAAAAGCAAAAATGCGATAAATATGTGATAAATTTAAAATTTGACCAATGATCACATTCACATGGAAGATGACATGCATAACTAAATGGGTCAATTTCTTTATTTTATTAAAATTGATTATTTTAATAACTAATGAAGCCTTAAAGGTATTGTAGTCAAAACAAAACAATGGCCTTATTATACCAATATATCCTATAAATATATTCATGGATCTTTAAACATATATAATGATATTTATTATTATTTTTAAAAATTACATAATGTTAATTTTGTAGAAATAGTAATTATAGGGCCCAAAAACCAAAAATTGGTACCCAAAATGAAATGTACCATACTTTTGAAATGAGTATACTATATGTATATTATAATACTAGAACCAAAAGTGTCCCAAAGGGGGTCACCATATTGTGCTTTCACTCTCATCACTATCTACATTTCATCTATAACATGTAATTTACTTGTAAATTATTTATAATTTATGAAATTTTTCAAAAAGGTTTTTTGGCAATTGGGCATATGGAAGATTTTTTGCAAGTGTTCTTAAACGAGGTCCCCAAAAGGGTATAAATAAAAATAGGACCTTCATTAGTTTCAATTTATTTAACTCTGATTTGAAGTATGACTTTGCGCCATAAACTCATTTGTTTCATTTCATATTCATATTTTCTTATGTTATGATAATCAAATTATATTTGAACTTTTGTTTTGCATATTTCATGTTTTTATATTTGATTTTTCTATTTTGTGCTTAGATTTAAAATTGTTTGCATTTGTCATAATTTGTCTTGGTTTTCATGTACCTTGGAAAGCCCTTATCTTTCGTAAATTTTGAGCCCATGACAATTTGAATAAAGTCCCCATTATGGTTATGTCTAGTATTGTTCTTCTCATCCTTGTTTCTTTTTGGAAATCATGTCTACATCAAGAGATGAAGTAGTTGTGTCCATGGAAGAAGTGCTCATTGTTTTTAAATTCATGTAACATGAAAATCAAAAGACCTTTTATGAAAGTAGTGTTTTTAATGGAGCACCCAGTCGACTTTAAACATCTTTTACTAAAAAAAACTTGAAATGAAAACACTTAGTGATTCAATTTGATTTTTTAACAATCATAATAGTCAATAAACACATTTTTCCATAATTAGTAAAATGATAACACATAGGTAAATGTAATAGAATATTGTAGTTTTAAAAATCTTTTGACATGGGTTTTGGTTCAATTGAAATTGTTTGGACCCATTTTTGTTTAGAATTTTCTTTAATACATGTTATCTAAAATTCATTTATGTCAAATCTAATTATGAGGTCAAGTACACTGTGATAATTTAAAAAGTAATCAATTAAAAAAAACATTCATCTAATTTTATGATTCACCTTAAATATTTTGATTAAGTAATACTCTAGTTTAAAATATTCACCCCACTAAACCCATTATTAAGTGATTTGCACCCAAATGTCATATTATGTTTTCGTCATTGAAAAGTTTCAAACTTATATCATCAATAAACACAACGTTGTAAATGTGCATACGTAAAAACCATCATCTACTAAAAGACAAAGACAATAAGAAATTGAAAAAACTATTACCTTAGAAAAGGTACCATCATACAATCAAAAGTCTGTATTTTTTAATAAAAGAGGGTAATTCACCTTTGCCTTAATGATTAGCCAACCAAATACAAGAAGAGAAATCAATTGAACAAAGGAAACATTTAGAAGTGGACCTTGGGGGGGGGGGGGGAGATTGTCTTCCTTTTTAGTTGATTCTACAAAACTACCAAGGATGTCTATTGCTCCCATTGAACTCCAACTCAATGGGAACACCTAAAGGCCATGTGTTACCTTGGGTGTTCAACCAAAACCTACAATGGTATTAACCCTAGATGAAGGATGGAAATGACTTGGTGTGTTGAGCATGTCATGAAGAGCAAGGTGGCCAAGGTCACCTTTTAAGAATTTTTTTTGTTTATTTCTACTTTTCCTTGTGTTTCCCCCTTCCTTTTGCATGTTCCTACCCTTCCTTTTTTTTCTAATTGGTACTTCCAACTTGCTCACCAATCTACTCACTTGTTCTACTTGGTTTCTTTAACAAGGCTTTGCTTGGTGAGCAAACAAGGTTTCATTTTATTTGTTTATCATAAAATGAACAAGCATGTTTGCAATCAAGCTTCTCATCTCCACACTCCGCACTTGCTCTACAAGCTATAATCAATTAACCAATGAGGTTTAATTTGACTTTAAAGATTTGTTTGTCATCATAGCAATAAGTAAGCTTGACACCTCCACATGTTACTACTTTGTCTAATTGACCTCCAAGTAACATTTAAGTTGCATGTGACATTTTGTTCCTTGCTAACATACTTTTCTCCACACATACTTGCTACTCCACACCAACCTAGTTGTTTCATATGGACATGCTAATATGCCAATGTTCCTTTAGCTGATTTTTTTTTGGTGAGCTACTTGTCAATATGCTTACTTGCTTCTTTGTATTGTCCCCCAAACTATAAAGGAAATTTTTATTTTTATTTATTTATAAATTAAAAAAATGTGTTTCCTACCTTGGTGCAATGCACTTGTTACAAGAGAAATTATTAATAAAACAACATTGAACAATACCCCAAATGACACAAGTCCACATGCTCCACTTAAAAAACTTCCATGAACATGCATACAAAAACATGTTACATATAAGATAATGCCAACAAGTGTAAAAAGCAAATCAAGGCATTGCTATATAACATTTTGACAAAGATGGGTTCAAAGTTGACTTGACACATTTGTATGATGCAAGTACACAAGTTTTGTATTTGGGTTTGTTTTGGCACAATAGGTGATGGGTGGCTTTTATGTTCATGATTATGTCTAGCACTCATGGCTTCTATGTGCCTCAAAACATTAAGCTTTCAAACTACTAATAAAAGTAAGTTTTATTTTAAACTTTTGAATGGGGCGGCTCACTTTCCATAGCAAAAGGATATCCATGAAAAACCAATTCAAAAAAATTGTAATCTTGCTTTGTCTAATTTCAATGTGATCCCAAACACTTGATGAGAGAAAAAATTCAAACATCTTGTGATCATTAATTATGTATCTCATTTGACTTAAATGTAATGTACTAAGTCCATACACTAATAATATTTACCTATGTTTTACTCTAAACTAGTTGTAAACAAAAAACAAAAAATAATAATGAGCAAATGGGTAGGTCAAAAAAGTAGGAAACTAGTTGTAAGATCCTACTATGAGAATAATTTGAGTAAAGAAAAAAGGGGATGACTTTTTCAAGGTCATCAACAAGTGTAGGTGCTTGTTCTACCTTGCGAGCCTTGCTCTTTCCAAATACTATCTTGAATTAGGATAGTATGATAAGCTAATTGCTCTAGATTAGAGTTGTGGGGCTGGGTCATACATCTAAACAACCTTCCCCTAACATCAGACTCCACCTCTACCATTTATCATAGCATAGAATCAGGCATCCTACAAAGGTCTTTTGGATCAAACACATTGGCACAATTGGGCCTGCCTAGTGCTTGCCATGTTTGTGTTGTACCTTATTTTGCATGATCAATCATGCCCTTACCCTCATTCTTCCTTCACTCATTCACCTAACCTTTTTTGCAATCCACACACACAAACAAAAGCAACTTTACCCTTCCTCTTCTTTCTCTTTGTATCTTTCTTCTTATTACAGTAACTGCTTCTCTGGGATTTTCTTTTTGTTCGTTACCTTCTTTATTGGAGTACATTTGAGTTAAGAGATTTAATCCCTTTGGACCAGTTCCCAATTCACCCCCTACACAGGCACATTGAGTATATAATCATATGGAAAGAAATCAAATTGAGTAGGTCAACCAGAGAGGAAAAAAACTAGGTAGCGAGAATTCATCACCATCTTGTCCAATTAAACAAGTCAATATGACAAACAATATAGCATTTTTTGGATTCAAGTTACATCCCACTTTCATTACTGTGGACTCATTCCAAACATGCAAATAGATTTTTGTAAAGAGAGAAGAATATGGTTTGTAAACAAGTATGTAAACAAGTGTTGAATAGGTCTGTAAGTAGGAACAAAGTCCTCACACACGACCAACATAGGTGTTCTTTCATATAGATTAATATTTCCTATTTTTCATGAGGTTTTTATATGGCATTGTACTCTAACCTGAGAACGAGAAGAACCCTGCATATCCAGCCATTATTTGGCTGTTTGAGAATTCTTGGTTTGCTTGGCTTCTGTTGGCACATGCAATCAGAATTAAATAACATGTTATATAGTTGGGCTAACCTATAACCTGTGTTGTATAACTACAGGGATGATGCACAAGCAAATCAACTAGTTAATCGAGTAAATAGAAAATCACTGTTTCCCTTGTACTGGAAATCAACTTTTCTGACAGCTCCTGAAAGCTTACCTTGTCAAGTTAAACATGGCAAGGATTACAGCCAAGTTTCTGCATCACTTATTCCTCCTCAACATATATATGAGATTGCAGAGTACATTCCACAATAGCACATTGAAGGAAAAATTATATAGCAAATGACTATTATACAGCACATTGAAGGCAAAATTACAGCACAACTCGAATCAATATGACCAGTGAGTGGAGTCGTAATACTGTCATTCGTGTGCATCCACCAAGGATTCGACCTTCAAGACTAGCAGTGACTAGCTGCCTTGACTCTCTCTCACTGTCTTCATCAGCTCCCAATTCCAATTGGTGGCTATAGATAAGTATAAGATAAAACTACACAATATTTCAGGCAAAAAATTATACAGAATTGTTGAGCTGAGTTTCTGTCAAATGTCGGAAAGCAATGGGAAATACAATACATAACCTACCTGCATTTCTTTCTGACTGCAGCAGCTCCATCAACCAATTGCAAAACAGCAGCTAAAGGCACAATCTTGCTTTCATCTTAAGATATGAAATCTGTGTGCTGATGATGAAATAAAGCGTGAACCAGTTAGTACATAAACACTACAATTGTAACAGCTTCCTTAGGAGCGTTGAAACCAACCTGGTAAGAGAGAATGAGAAAGCACTCATACAAACTAGGAGTTGGCAGATGCATGCCCTGACATATCACTAAGATTACAAGCAAATATGATGGAGCACAAGTAAACTTTTTGACAAGTGCAATCATGGTTATTGTCAATAAAGGCTTACAGAAATGCCTGCATGTGTTCTTGGCACAGTGTGATGTTCAGACCTTCATGTACCATTTCTGAATCCTGTCTCCAAGGTAAGCAAGTAAATTTGTCGTGGCAATTGCACAAATTGACAGAGAGACATCCCTGTCCAAGCACATCAAGCTTGCAGAAAACATAGAAAGTACTGGAAGTTAAAGGGCAAGGCTTACATGTGCTCTCAATTTACAAAAGCAATTGCAAACAAACCTTGACAATGCTGGCTTACAGCTTGAATTTGCTTCTTTACTTTTTTGAGTATTATTATGAATCTTTGAGAATTCTCCCACAAATCTCTGGAGGGGCCAATTTGGCCTTCTCTGAGGAGAAGCCCTTACCTCTGATTTGACTAGACAACACACCTAAACCATCACAAGTGATCATGTTCTAAAAAGTAAGGTTGTGCTACAAATGACCTCACTTCAGTTGTACATCTTAGCTGTCTTTTCCACTCAAATGTGAGGCTCTCCTGAGTAACTCGTTCTGTGTGAAGGGAACACATTTCTTAAGATGTGCATCATGTTCTTACCTTTCTAGTCTAACACAGATGCTTGTAGAGGCAGAATATGTTGATGTCGGCAGAACTTACCAGTGAGCTGTGCTATGTGTAGCAGCCTGTATATGATGCAGTTCTTTGTAATGCAATTCCCAACTATGAGAGGCTGCTTAGTGTTCTCTTATCACTGTTGTGCTGTTGTAGACTGACAAGCTGTGCATAGGTGCCACCAACTTTGGACATTAGTATCCGGTGGCTTCCCTGTTCCACAATTCGTCCCTCCTGGACTACTGCTATAGAGTTGGCATTTTGGATTGTCGATAGCCTGCATATAGAAGCCATTGTGTTGAGTCAATATTGCAATTGTCCAGCAAACAGATGTTAACTTATCTATTGAGTTTGCAGACAAATCTCCTAAAAAACACCTTGAAGGAAACGCACCAATGAGTGTGGTCATAACCTTATGAGGGTTGCTCACAAACTGTCAGACCATCATCATGAATAGCAGTGAGAAGCTGCAATGGCTACCGATGTAATTCACCAGCTCCTAATGGTGGGTTGTAGATAAGAATATCATAATCAGGCTGAAATTTCAGGCAAACTATCTGGATCCTGAGTTTCTGTTGCATTTGAGAGCAGTCAATAATAGTATCCAACAGTCTCTGGTGCAGGTTAAGGCTTTCACCTGTGTGCGATAACAACAGTGGTCCGGCCACACATTAACCTGTCCAGAGCGTCCTGGACAAGCTTTTCTGACTGGGCATCCAGAGCACTAGTGGCTTCATCGAGCAATAAGATAGCAGGGTCCTTTAGAACTGCACGTGCGATTGCTACTCGCTGCTTTTGTCCACCAGACAACTGAACACCCCTCTCACCTACCTCTGTTTGATACCCATTGGGTAATCCAGTGATAAAGCTGTGCGCATTTGCTGCTTTAGCAGCTTGAATGACCTCAGTTTCGGTTGCACCATGCCTCCCGTAAATGATATTCTCATAAATAGAGCAGGCAAACAGCGAGGGCTCCTGTGAAACAAGCCCTATGTGGCGCCGAAGTGACCGCAACTTCAACTTCCGAATGTCTTTTCCATCAATCATAACCTTTCCCGCAAGGGGGTCATAAAACCGTGCAATCAACGCAATGACAGAGCTTTTACCTGTAGAGAGCAGCTTTAATCAGTAAGTGCATCAATGTATATTTGCAGCTTTCTTTAGCATTGTGAATTGTGGCTTGCATTTTACAATTCATAAAAGCTCCATTTGTATGAATGAAGACCCTATGAAGAAGTGAAGGGACATGCTTCACTGGCCTGTCGAAAAGGAGTGAACCAGACCTAAGTAGAGGCATTTGCTGAGATGTCCATTTGAAAATAGCAGGATTAGGAAGAGCAGATAGAGAGGTCAATTAGAGAATGCACCCTACCAACAAACAATTCCTGGCATACCTGATCCACTTGCCCCCACTAGTGCAAGGCTTTTTCCCCCTCTGACTTTCAAATTGAAGTCTGTGAAAATCTGCATCTCAGGTCGTGAGGGGTATGCAAAATCAATATGCTTCAGCTCTATTTCCCCATTCACACGGGTAACCTCCTCTGCCACAGGGTTTTCAGGATCTATGGCAGTTTGTCGGTCAAGAATCTCGAAGATGGAGGCCAGAGCTTTAGATCCCTTTACAATATCAGGTGCAAGTGCAAGTGTTTCAGCAACCCCAAAGGCAGTGATAATGAGCACCATGAAGGTCTTCAAGACATCTCCAAATTGAGCCTTACCTGCCCTGACAAGTGTGGATGCATACCACAAGGCCAGTCCATAGGAGGAATACATGCAGAACTGTGAGAGACCATAACCAAAACCTGAGAGCTGCCCCCGCATGACTGATTGCTTCTTGGGCGCTTCAAGCTCACGCATGAATAGATCCAACACTTTGTCCTCTGCACAAAATGCTGCAACTGTGCGAATGTTCCCCACTGCTTCTCCAGCAACCATGCTTGCTCTTCCATATGCTTTGGCAAGGTCTCCACCAAAGCCTTTTAAGAACAGTTGCTGTCCATATCAACCCCAAAAGAGTTTCAAGGCCTCAATCCCAAGCTGTATGCTAAATACATGTTGCAAGGTCATAGAGCTGGAAATCCTTGCAATTAGGTGGAAAATACCACATGTGCTTTCATATGGGCTCTTCTGCATAACTGAGAGTACCACTTGATAAGGGTACTTGGGACCATATTCCTGAAGAACTGCCAGAAACTTCGAAAGGCTTCCATTACCCTCATCATTCAAGCTACAGTTCAGTCTAGTTTATGAGATGCAGGAGCCTATTCAATAGTACATCTAAGACTTCAACATGAGAGTTCTGCATGAGACTCTGCATACCTCACCCACAGCTGCACAAATGAGCAGTGGAAATGTGCCTAGTATAACAGCAGCCACCCTCCACTGCAGGTAAAAAGCAATGCAAAATGCAGTTATGACAAGGGCCAAGTTCTGCAAAATTGTTGACATTCTGTCTCCAACAGCAGCCCTGACCATTGTTGCATCTGTGGCTAGGCGTGATGCCAAAAGGTTGCTGTTATTGGCCTCATTGTCAAACCAGCCCACCTCCTGCTGGAGTATTGCTGTTGGACAGCACACAGGATTCTAGGATTAATGTGGAATGCAAATTGAATCTCATGAACTGCTAATGAAAGTAAATTGCTCAGTGTGGGATGCTCTTTGAGTTTCATCAACATGACCAGACTACCAGCCTAGAACCATGTAGTTTGCAAGAAAGTTCCTTACATTGAAACATGAGTTCCCGTATACGCATTGTGAGGTGCTCCCCTGTAAGTCCAAAAAAGTAGTGTTGGAGCACATAGATTCCAACAGTGACTACGGTTGCAGCTGCAAATATGAAACAAATTTTGGCAACTTCATGCCGAACATAGGCTGCAACAGGGTTGTAAAATGTAACTAGCATCTGACTAATAGCCAGTGCAAACAAAGGTGTCTGACAGCCTGCCATGATAGCCCCAAGTGATCCAAGAAAAGCATAGGGCCACTCTGGTGCATTTAGCTTCATTAACCTCCACATAGAAGGGGGTGGATAGGCCCTTGAAGGCAGCTCAGGTGCTTCATGTTCAGCCCCTAACCAGGATTCTATCTCAGGATGAGGTCCAACTGCACGGAAACTTCCCACCATTCGAAAACTTTCACCAAGTTTGAAGCTCCAGCGCTGGCTCCAATGCTGTGACATGGAACCACCCTGGGAGTGCCTGCAGGATCAATTCAAAACCGCAATTAGCCTCAAATGCTCACTGCCAGAGACATTCTTTTTCATCCTGTCTAGAACTGTGATCCTGTACAAAGTGTTGTCAACTCCACAGATGTGACCCAAGACATACTTGTCAGCTGATATCTCACAGCCTGTAATCATAATGGAGCTCAAGTATCAACACCAGTCCAGCTAATTCAGTTATTATGTTATATTCATCCAAGAAGATCTATTTCAGTTCTCTGGCAGCATGGCAGCAATCACGATAAAAATAAATGCAAGGGTTTCACACTAGAACTCTTCATCTAGCCAAAGAGAAGGTAAATATCCTTGTAACCTAGTTGCAGCAGTTATTTTTGCACTGTCAGTGTCTTCAGGTTTGAAATCAATCGCCTTGTTCAGTCCTGCAGCTTGTTGCAACTTCACAAGTTGAAAATACACTCCATCCCCGCCTTTAGCAATCAGTTCATCATGTGTGCCAGTCTCTACCACATAACCTTGCTGGACCACAGCTATCATGTGAGCATTCTGTATAGTGGAAAGCCTGTGGGCTATGACCACTGTAGTCCGGCCCACCATTATCTGGTCAAGTGCTTCCTGCACAATCTTCTCAGATCCAGAATCAAGTGCACTGGTGGCCTCATCAAGGAGGAGGATGCTAGGATTCTTAAGCATGGCACGGGCAATTGCAACTCGCTGTTTCTGCCCTCCTGACAATTGCACGCCTCTTTCTCCTACCTGCCCATACAACATCATCCACCTGGGTGTTAAAGAAATTTCCTGCAGCTGTGTCTAATGAAGAATGAGGGGTACAGAAGAAGGTTCCCTGAGCTTTGAAATGTGCACAGATCATTTAACTGCTTTGTTCATCACACAAACCTGGGTATCATAGCCATCAGGGAGTCCCTCAATGAAAGAATGGGCATTGGCGGCTTTTGCAGCCTCACGAATCTCCTCCATGGTTGCACAGTCTTTTCCATAAAGGATGTTTTCAAGGATACTAGTAGCAAACAGGGCTGGCTCCTGATTCACCAATCCAATCTGCTCTCTCAGCCACTGCAGCTCAAGGCTCTTGATATTGAACCCATCAAGGAATATCTCACCTGCAACACCAAAATCAGCAGTTATGGATGAAATGGTCTCCAGTTCTAGCAGTGCTGATTCAGAATGACCTGCAGTACCCATCATTTACGATTTTACCTGAACAGGGGTCATAGAAGCGCTCAATCAATGAGACAACTGTGCTCTTCCCTGAGCCTGAGCCACCAACGATGGCTGCTGTCTTCCCTGCAGGGATGGTGAGACAAAAGTTTTGGAAAACAGGTACATCTTTCCTGGATGGGTAACTGAAGCACACGTTCTGCAGCTGAATCTGGCCCCGGACCTGACACAGTATAATTCCATCTGTGTTTCGATCCACAAGTGGCTTCCTGCTTATCATTTCCAGAATGTTATATCCTGCAGCTTTGCCTTTACCAAAGGTTGTTAGATTTGGAGCAGCTTGACCAAGGGCACTGCACATACCAACAACTAGTAAGGTTGTAAATACCATCCAAATGATAATTGATCACTTCACAGTTAATAGCCAAATTCTGCTGGCCATAATGCCGTAAGAAGTAGGCAGAGCCAAATTGACAAGCATCAAGAGGTCAATCTAACTATGACCACAGTGGCCAACATGTTAAAGGACTTACATGCCACTGATAACAACATTCAGGATTGTGGTGAATGCCTGCCCACCATTAGTGACCTTACTGAGTACTAAAGTGCTTGCATACCACAAAAGTAGGGCCCAGGCCCCAAATAGAAGCCCATAAGTAGACCCAACACCAAAGCCCTTGGCCAGGCCTCCTTTTTTGCCAAGTTTAAGAGTAGTCTCCAATGCACGCTTGTAGTTACTGACAACCTTGGACTCCCCCACAAAAGAATACACTGTGCGTATTTGAGCAATTGCCTGACAAATCATAATTTAATGGTATGCATGAGTGAAAAAACCATAATGGCTCATAACAGGGTGTAAAGATTGCTACCAATCTTGGACTTGCAGCTGAGCCAGAAATTTGGCTACCACAAGCTCTCCAGAGAACATATGGATGTGGCTATGCACTAGATACATTAAGACCCTACACCCTCCAGCAAAAGGTAGACAAACAAGCTACTGAAACAATGATTTTGGAGCAAGTCACAACCGGCTACCAACTTACCTCTTCAGCAATCTCCCCAGCCTTAGAATATGCTTTTTGGCTCTTGCTGGTGATTCCGATCATAACAACAGCATATGCACCACCAGCTAGTGCTATCAGAGGGACAACAGCAAGGGTGACAAGTGTAAGCTGCCACACAGAAGAAAAGCCCACAGCAAAACCTGCAATAAACCTTGCCATGTAATGTACATAGTTTCCAGCCTGCAATAACCATACACAACTCGATCAAGCAACTCCACTACACAAAAGCAAGTCAAATAGGGCTCTGTGCAATAGATCCAACTGTAGCCAGAAGGGTTGTGACAGGATATTGCTCTCATCAAACTCCTAAAATGTTTCAATTAAGAAATGCAGAGAAAATTTTGCAGTGCAAACATAGGTCTATGTCATATACCTAAACCCATAATGGGAGGAGGTAGTGTACCTTTTCACTGATGGCATCCTGCACCAGCAAGGTATCACTCGAAATGCGACTAACAATTTCTGCTGTGCTGCAATCAGTATCAAAAAACCCAACATCCTGAGAAAGCATAGCTCGCAAGTAAGACACCCTCATGCGAGCAGATTGCCTTTCACCTGTTTGCATCCAGCAAGCCACCTCTGCACCCATGTAGCAAATGGCATCAACAGTTTGTCAATCCAAAAATTCTTCGACACATAAAAGAGACGAATCTTCTGAAAGAGACAATTGCCTGGAGGACAGATAAGCCTAAATGTCTTCTCCTGCCCAACTTTTCCAAGGCCATACCATAGGTTACCACTGGAGCTCAAAGACATGGCAGTGACAAGCAAATGTATGTTTCAAGGGATTCCATATATTGAAATTAGGAGTCTTTGAGCTGGAATACAAAACCTTCATAACATTTAGAATATTCTGCAGCAGAAGACAACAGTAGTCTGTATGTCTGGGTGGCAATGCAAAAAGAAGATCCCAAGAAGTAATTAATTTATAAACAACCTGGGACTCATCTGTGCTCTGCAGTAAACAAGTCTTGGCAAAATTGTAGGAGGAATTACCAAGCCATGCAGATATCAAAACCACAATAGCCAAGTAGAGGAAGTACAGCGCATTCTGCAGTCCAGTGACGAGAGAATGCTCAGTATTTTGGACTCTTTTTTCGCCTTGTGTAAGTTGCCTGGCATCTTTATAACCCATCATCAGAACTGCTTAATTGTTTCCTGTTCCTCAAACTACTAAATGTTCTTATTATACTATATGCTCACCATGGAAACTGCAAAGTCTCTGAAAACAGAGTTTTCTGAGATGACAGAGTACATTTCATTAATGGGTTGCAAGAGAGAGAATTGCATTGCTGAAACAATAAAGGTGCTATTGGAGAGGCTGAAAGGGGCAGAATTTCTTGATACTGAAAGCAAAACGAGGTCATTCCTGCACCCGAGTGTCATGACAAGTCATGGGTGGACATTGGTGAGGAGAAGACTCTAGACAAACATACTCTAAAATGAAATTGTCCAGAGACTTTGCACATACGGATTGCAGCTTCAGATGCTCTTGCAATGCAGAACGGTACATTTAGAGATGCATGGCAAGTACTTCCAGAGAACTTCTCAATGTCTGAGAAGGAGCAGATTCAGTGGACATGGATCGAAGCGGACCTTGGCAACTTCGGTGCTCATTTTTTCAGGATTAGCGAAGTATTCACCAAAAGCATTGATGAGCTTGCCAAAGAAAATGAAGAAAATGGGAATGGCAACACCATGCACACACGCTCCGGTAGCGCCGAGAAAAATGAGCACCAAGTCATAACCATCTGCAAAGGAGAATAGCTTGTAGTATGGAACGCTGGGAGGCTTCTTGGCTTCCTTCTTCTTCTTCGCGTTCTTTCCTCTCCTAGAATAGTCCACATCCTCCATCGCCTTCAGAGGCTTCATATCCTGCAGTTCCACGCACTCAATATTGGGGCTCGCCGATGGATATCCCGTCAAGAACCCCTCCGTCGACCACCTGTGCATTGTAGGTTCCTCCGACTCGTAATCCTCCAGATCATTCTCCTCCTCCTGTCTGCTCATACTGAAAGTGAAATTGCAAAGCTCGGGTTCTGATTTCGCCAGCTTCACCCGCTGAAGAATCCGAGAGACAAGAAGATCTGAAAAGGCTTGCAGCACCAACAACTGCAGCAAAAGCTGTCGACAGCAGCCACGTCCAGACAGCAAGCACGTTTCGGTACCAGTTCGGCTTCGTGCCGCAGCAACTCATGAACGGTTTCTTCAACGCATTAATGACGCACGATGACGGAGCAGCCACTTCTCTCTCCGTGTATTGCGCAACTGCAGCAGCTTCCTTCACCCGTACTGTATATATGCACGTTGAAACCTTACGCAGCTCAAACTACAACAATGCCAAAGACACAACTGTTCTCTAGAGAGTACAGCATCTGTTGAATCAAGACACACACTCTAGCCAAGAAACAGCGGCAGCATGAGCAACAACAATAACAGAATGCGACCGCATTAATTATCCTCACGCGTGTAATAAACACAGCACAGAGATGCAAACACAAACCGCTGGAAATTCTCCAACGATGTACTCAACCAGAAACTCGGAATCAAAGACCGTAAACCGCCATTGACGTGAACATCATAGGGAGCGGACGATGGAGAAAAGGAGGGGGAAAAATAACTCAACAAGATGCAAAACAAGACGAGCAAAGGAAAAGAACAATAAGAATGCTTCAGGCTGATAAGAAAGCAAAACTTGCAGATGAAACTGGGGAAGAGTTGAAAAAGGAACACAAGTCCATAAAAAGGAAGGTTTGTTGCTACAAATTTGAAGCAACGAGAAGAAAGAAACTAACTTCCAAATGCTCAAAACCTACTGAAACAAATCACAACGTCCTGAAAGAAAGATCGCTGCCAAAAAGCTCTGAAGAAACCAACTCCAAGCCGCCGCTGTTGTTGGTCACTGAATTTTTTTTAAAATAAAATGAGATAAACGGCTAAGAAACGAAGCGGAAACAAAAATTGAAATGTGATATGTGTATAAAACGAGGACTGTTGTGAATCGAAAATCGAATGAAATGGAGTTGTCGAAGACGCAGATCCACGAGCAAAATTTTCACGAGAAGAAGAACAACAACAATCAGAGGTGAGAAACGAGAGCAGCGCGAAAACGCGACGACGATCGATGTCGGGGAGCGAAGCACGAGGCCGGGTCGCGCAGGCCACCCGTTAGTTTCTGGGATGGAATTCGTTCATTACTCACCCAGCGAATGCGCGGGCTCATCACTCCGCACCGCTTTCCATTTAAAACCACACTCCCCCCCCCCCGCCCCCAACTCGGCCTTAAGAACTGACTAGTAACTTACCTATCTACCGGCCATTAAAAAAAAATAATTTAATTCAAAACTTTAAAAACAATTTCTTTATTTGTTTCTGGGATATATTAAATTATTATTCTCGTCACTAGATAAGATTATTCGTTTAACACTAAAGCAAGCATCCATGGTTAGGCATTTACACCAGGGCCAGGGACCAATTTGAAGGTCCAATTTGAGGGTCCAATGTGTGATTGACATGTGAGAAGGAAGATTAGGTTAACCTTTGGTCCTTTTTTTTTTTCATGATTTTTAAAAAATCATAATTTTTTCAACTTTTTCATGTTTTTCATTTTTCATTACAACCATTTTTTTTCTTTGTTGTTCTTTTCTTTGAAATGAAACCAGTTTAGGGAATTCTTGTAAATTTAAATCCCCTTCCATTTGTGTAAACTGGCATTTGAACCTTTCATTTTTTAGCCCACCTTTAGATTCACCTTTATTTTGTGCACTTGGAAAAGCCAAAAATGCACTCCTTCTCACAACCATCTTGTGAAGATTCACAAAACTAAAAATGTCAACTCTAAAAATGGTCAAAAATGGGAGTGTTGGTGTGACTTCAAGAATGTCCTTAATAGCATGCCTTCCATTCTCACAAAATTTGAGTAACAAGGTTTAAAAAAACTTTGGAAAAAAACAAAAATACAAAGAAACCTTGGACCTTAGCTTATACTTTGCTTTCTCCAAATGATGAGTTCTCCTTTAAAGTTTTTTTTTTGGTCCAAACCAATTGGTTTTCCTTCCAAAATTATGGCATGTAACTAAATCATAATTTGTTTTGGTCTTAGACCCTCATCTAAAGGCCTTGAGATCAATTTAAACCTTTTGACCAATAGGAATGTTCAATTTCATTGGACCCTACTCCTTGGACCCTTGTCTAAGGTGGCCCTTGTATGGATGTGAATGAAATGTAAATTTTGCACTTACATTTTAGGTATGTTTAAAACCGTATACCTACATGCACACCATTGATAACGAACTTTTATGCATGTGTACATGCATGCATAATGGTCTAGTGGGGGAATTTCATAAGGTTGGGGTAGTCCACCCAAGGTCATAGCCTAAGTGAGGAAGGAAAACTATTGAACCTACTCCTTCATGTGCATGCATCTTGTACCCATTGTGAAAAACTTTTGATAAAATTTTTATACACAATAAAATTATTTGTAAAGTCAAGTAAACACAACATCGAAAGCCCATGTTCAACTTATTTATGAAACACAACTTCAAATATAGTACCAAAACATTACACACATGTCCAACGGGGCATGAAACTCAAATTTCTAGCAAGACTTGACATGAACTCAATTTCATGCCGAATTTCCAACTCGTGCATTGCCCAGAGAAGCTCGCATGTCGGCCCCTTACTTCTATGCCCACACCTTCATCCTCTTTGTTTGCTTACCTCTCACATGTTTATTTTAATGCTCACACCTTGATTATCAAAGCTTGCACAGCTCCAAGGTTTCTTAAGGTAGTGTGTTTTTCCTCTCTCCATTTTCCTTTCTTTTATCTTTTCATAGATGCGGCTATTACTATTTTTATTTTGCAAACTATTGGCGCATAGGTTTGGAACTCATGATCACTTGATGTTGGGATTATTATCTTTGGTGTACAAGTTGAAGAACTTTGTACCCTAGGTGGCACCACCATCTTTTGGACAAGGAAGTAAAACCATAGTTGTTGGTAATCCATAGGAGAACTTGGCAAAGGAAGAAACCAATTGCTATAAATGAAAAGCAAGCAAACAAAGTCCATGTCCTAGGTATTTTGGTTAGTTTTTTTCCACGCATGGGTTTCATGTCCTTGTGAATGGATTTTCAACTTCTCATGGTTTGGTTTTCTTTTAGTCCTTATTATGGATTTAAACTCTTGGTCCTACATGCATTCATGTTCCATACATTAGGGTTTTGTGTCCTTGGGATTGGGTTTCCACTTTTTGTGGTTTGGGGAAGGGAAGGGAGGATGAATTCGACTTTCAATAGAAGGAAAAACATGGAAAACATGATGTCAATGAACAAAAATGGCAACAAAAGGTGACATTGCAATAAAATTATAATGTTTAGAAAACTAGTTGGGAAGATTGGGGGAAAGGTGGGTGGAAAAGGGGGGAGGATGAGCTCGACTTGCAATAAGGGACAAAACATGGCAAACATGATGTTTGTGAACACTTGTAGAAGATAAAAACATGACAAACATAAGGGTAATGAACATTAGCAAAATACCATAACGAACATTAAGGTGATGAACATCAACAAAGAATTACAATGAACATTGGGGTGATGAACACAATAGAAGGCCAAGATGAACGTCAAGGTGATGAACATAATAAAAGACCATGAACATAAAAGCAATGAACGTCAACAAAAAGACCATAATGAACACCTACAAAAGATAAAACACAAACATCAAGATGATGAGCAACCTAAGGACCACGACGAACATCATAGCAATGAACATTAACGAAAAACTAAAACAAACATCAAAGTAATGAAGATGAATGCGATGATCATTTGGCAACATCTAGATTCATTTAATAACAACAAAATAGAGGATCATGAGGAACATTGCACCACAGAGAAGCAATGAAAATATTGGAACTTTTTAGCAAGGTCAACCATTGAAATTCTTGACCCACATCATAGGGTGAAACATGTCAATTTTCTCTTAACATGAAGCACCCATGCCCATAGACACACGATGACACCTTTTAACATTCTCAAATTTACGATTCATGGAACAACAACAATTCGCATTGTTGATTCACAAGCCTTATTTTTAATCAAAATTTTAACCATAGACAAGAAAGTAAACAACTTTTAACAAGATTATGCTTTTTTTTACATCCATCTACTTTGGTGATGAAGGTCCCAACGATTACCATTCAAGCTTTTGTTGTTAGGTTGTAGGCTCAACAATGCATGTTCATAGTAATTTTTCTAATTCAACTAGATTTTTTAAGAACTTTTTAACCCCCCCCCACCCCACCCTTTGTTGGGCATATCTCACTCAAACAAACCCCATTTTGCATGATTCAAAAAGCTCCAAGTGTGCTAAGAGCTAAACTATAATTTGTTTTTGTAGTCCATATACAATGGATGGATGATGAAAAAGTTGTTACACACTAAAAACTTAAGTGTACCATGACGAGCCTAATTATCTACATGAATCTAAGATTGTTATGTTGTTGATTATATGTAAATCATTTATTTATTTATTTTTCCCATGTGAATCCCCACATAACAACTTTAAGGAAATTTGCAAGTTTCCATTTCTATGCACAATAGTCCAAAAGTAATGTGAATAATTATATCTATTATGGTTAATGATAATAGTTAATTCATGTTTAATGTTGCCATAAAAGTTATTGATTGACATTTTATTCAAATTCACTAATATAGTTAAACACATATAAAAATATACGGTACACCATATATTTGAGTTTTTCATTAATTTTCAACACATTGCGTGAACCTTCAATCATTAGTTTGATTTATGCCAATTATAAAAGGATTATCATATGTTCAAATCATAATGCTCGCATGATCATCCTTAATTAAACAAGTGTGATTAAAAATAGTAGAAATATTATCAATGTGATGTTGCAAAAATGTGTTCACCGTGTAAAAATTGACACACCCCCAAAACATTTATCAAATGGTTTTGAAGGTTCCTTAATACAATGTGTGCAATGTTGTGGAATATTTTTGACCCTTGAATGTGTTCCCTTATAATTCCTAAAGTTGTGAAGTCACACCATATGCACAAATCAAACAAGAAGGCAATTAATATATTTTGAACCACAATTGGGACATGAAATATATAGCTCCACATATTCAAGTTAAGACTCATCATTGTTCAAACTTGGAGGAGATACCACCATTTAATTTATAATATAATTGCAAGTTGCCATGGGAATGGCATTCCAACAATAAATTCTTGATTTGTCCCCAAGGAACAATATTAATTTCAAAACACATGGTGTCTTGAAATTTCAAACAAAAATAACTTTTGTCAATTGCAACCAAATTGGACATGTAATCCCATTTTCTTATAATGTTTGAAAATAATTTTCTAACTATGTATTTAACTCACTATTTGGACAATATTTCCTCCTCAAAGATACATTTTAAAATGTTTATAACACTTCGAAACAATTGAAACACATTTGTCCCAATTTTTAAACTTTTATACAAATTTGAAAGTGATTTTTTTTATGGGCATGTGAATGCATGTTATTATAACCACTTTCAAGAGCTTTCCAATGATTTAAATATTCAATTTAAACCAAAAAAAGGATTATTTTGAACGTTTGAGATTCCCAAGAAGTCCTAATTCCCAAAATTGAGAGTTTTTTTCTTTAACTCCTACACATTCCCATTTTGGGTGAAATTGGTTTTCACTTCCATCAACCCATGCCATGTAATGGACTTGTCATTGACTCGATTTGTCATCAATTTTTTGGCTTGACTTCACCGTGAAAATTGTACCAAAATAATTCCAAAGCCATAAACCTTAAACCCTAAACTTTAAAACCTTAAATCCTAAATTTTAAATCCCTACCCCCTTAACCTTGAACTTTAAAACCTTAAACCTTAACACTTTAAACCTAAACACCCTAATTCAAAATTCCATTTCGAAATATTTGCACCATCATACCCTTTCTAACATGTTTTTCAAAGGGATACTTGAGGTCCATTATGCCCAAATTTTATCATGTTCTAACTGCAAGGCAAGTTTTTGTCTTATAATTTGACCAATCTTCCCAACCTTTCATTTATCTTCCCCAATTTTATCCACAACGCTTCAGACATGGTTTAAACTACCACATCCTTCAATTATAGGCCTCCTCCGATGTGTGTGCACATATCCCATCAACCTTATGGGTATCCACCTCTTATGTTGCACCCATGGCAACAAACGCATGGGAACCCATGATGTAGTTCATGAAACTCTTGTTGCCATCGCACAAGATGTTAGCTTCCACGTGGGATAAGAATAATTACATGCATTTCCTTCAACCACATTCAATTCCTTTCATTGACAAGTTGACATTGTGCTCACCAAATATGGAATCCACACCTTAATTAATGTTGTTATAGCCCACCCAACATGTGTTAATTTACTTCCTTGATCTTGCATAACTCAAGGATTTACTACCTCCGATGTGGCTCAAGCCAAAAAAATGAGTTATCGTGATTGACACCTAACTAATCAATTCCTCCTTCTAGCAATTGAAGTATTTAGATGTTTACACAAACAAGCAATGTGTTTTTACACAAATGTGCCAATATTATTTAAAACTTGAAAGGGCTAAAAAACCTTCCCCTTTTTCTCTTGGTTACTTTTCTTTGTCATAGAATTTCAATTATGTTGCAAAACATGCAAGCATCCTCCATCTTAAGTCGAGCAGTGGCAGCAAGCTTAGTTACTTCTCAACTTCCACCCCTTTAAAACACACCCCCCAGCCATAGTTGACCTATTACAAGCGATTAGTTATTAAAAATTTTAACATTTAACTTGTCGTTCTTTAAATTATCCCTTGTTTTTAATACATTTGTACATTTTCCAAACATTCCATGCGTTTCATAAATAAAATTTTACAAGGTCTTGTTGATGAGAACATCACCTCATTGACAAAACCATGAAAACAATAATAAAAATAAAAAACCTTTCAAGATAAACAAAACATATTCAAAAAATATTTCCTATTGATGACGTTGGGGCATTTGGTGACAATGGTACAATGTGCATCATTGGCAAAACAAAGGGGAGGGAGGGGGGAATGGTGAGGCCAATTCAATTTTGATGATGCATTGGGATGGCAACCACAACATTATTTGTTTTTATCATGCATGTTTAGGGAAATACAATAGAAATGCTTTAACGATTGTGGATAAAAAAGTTGAACTACCTACTTATTAGAAGCTTTTTGGAACTTAAAAATGACCAAAGCTATAATCAAAAAAAAATCATGGGTTGTTAAGCATAGGTGCACCAAACATAATTGATAAACATGTTAGGTTTTATGTTAAAATTATCTATAAAATGTTTAGTTTGGGTTGGACATGAAATGAAGTGCATAACATGGTGTGACAAAATAACAAATGAAAATAATATTGAGCCAAATGGGATTTTCCATTCAAATTGGTGGTGAATCCAGTTTGGTCCCGAGTTTTTGTTTTTGTGTCAAGGAATAAAGGTTCACGAGAACCATAAATTGTTTGGAAACCTTTTGAGTGTTGACACTTTTGTGAGGAATGTGTGTGCAATAGTTTTTGTGAATGTTTTCATGGGGGGAAAAAATGTTTCTGCAAGAGTTTTTGAGAACTCCAAAATTTTCAAAAGCTCGATTTCATTTTTTAAAGTTCCATCATGTTCAAGAGCAAAATAGTTTGTAAGAGTGTTGAAGCTTTTCAATGAAAAGACTTCAATTGGAGGTTTTGACTAGAGGTTTCAACTTTAGCAAGCTTTCAAAGGTTTCAAAAGTTTTGAACAAAGCTTTTCAAATAAAGGTTTAAATAAAAGCGTGGAAGAGATTGGGTTCAAGGTGTCTTGTTGAACCAAATGAAACTACATAAAATAATTTCTTTAGTTCTAGGACTATTCAATCTTATGTTAGTAAAAAGTTCTTTTACATTTTTTGAACTATTTGGAAGCCAAAACAAAACTTTGTCACATTTTTTGATTAGTTAAGAAGCAAGGGGAAAATGTTATTGGGCTTTTGAAGTACTTGGGAAACCAAAATAGACCTTCCAAAATAGATCTTTATTACACTTTACAGTGCATTTGGATGTTAGGTCAAATTCTAATTGGGTATCTTGAACTACTTAGCTTATAACCAAAACAAACCTTGATTAGACTTTTTAATGGACTTGGATGTTACTTAGCAAATTTTGATTAACCTTCTTGAACTATTTGGAAGCTAAAACAAACCTTGATCATGCTTTATGATGGATTTCATTATAAATTTATAGGGCCACAATTTGGCAATAATAGTTGCAGAACAATTTTTTTCATATGTTTGTATTATCTAAACGAAAACATAGTGTACTATTTAGACACATATGTTGGGCACATAATATACATGTCTAGAAGGTACAAATAAACATACAACATTTATGTATAAACAATATGAACATACAAATAACATTTATGTTTAACAATGCAACAACATTTTTGTGTAAACAATACAAATAGATGTATAATATCCATGTTGAAACAATATGAACATATGAAAAACAAATTTCATATGACTCCTACTATTGAATTGTGGTCGACGAAGTTTATGATGTTGAATGTTAGGGTAAATTTTGCTAAAATCTACACTAACATTCAACATCATAAACTTCATGCTTAAGTTTCTTGAACAAAATTGCAGATCTAATGCACCTATAAATCCAAAATGGGTTTTTTGTGGGATTTTTTGCATTTCTTTGTTTAAAAATAGAGCTGAATAAATTTTTTTGCTTTTGATTTTTTCTCAATTTTGCAAAGTGCATTAGTTATTATAATTCCTTATGCACTTGTTGTCCAAATTTCAAATTGGTTGAAAAACATTTCAGATCTTATGCATTTATATCTAAAGTGAGTTTTTTTGCAAGATTTTTTGTTTTTTTTTCATTTGAAAACGTAATAAAATAGTTTTTTAAAATAATTTTTCCAAAGTGAATTAATTAATTATATGGTTTTTTTTTTCATTTTTTCAATTAAAAATAGAACTGAATAACTTATTTTCTTTTGATTTTTTTTCAATTTTGGAATTTTCACTAGTTAAAAAAACTCCTTATGAACTTGTGGTCCAAATATTAAATTAATGGAATAAAATTTCAAATTTGATGCATCTATATATCCAAAGTGTTTTTTACATGATATTTTGCATTTTTTCATTTAAGAATAAAGTTGAATCAATTTTTTGCTTTTGATTTTTTTTTTTAGTTTTATAAATTGCATGAGCTAGGAACCTTCATGATGGATTTGTGGTTCAAAGTTTGGACCAATATAATAAAAACTAAAATCTGATGCACCTATATTTCCAAAGTGATCATGAAAAACCTTTATTGGGGTTGGGGCGAACACTCATATAATTTGTGAAAAATGCAACATGCATTGCTTCTCTATGTTGCACAATTGTTCAACCTTCGCGAATAAGAGGCATTTGCCCCCTTCCACCACCAAAAGGATGTACTTGAATACTTCTTAAGGGTGAGGGTATTCCCATCAATTGGCAATAATTACACAATAATCCACCACAATTCCAAGAGCTCGATCAATATGTGCATTAATATAATGCAAGATCCACCTATTTTTCAAAACCCTAAAAGAATTTTCAATGATAATTCTACTAACATTCATTTAGTAATCAAACATGATTTTATCCAAATTTCCATCAATTGGCTTGAAATACGCTAAAGGTAATCTTGACTTGCATACCTTGCAATTCCAAATAAATAAGGTTTAATCTTCAAACCATCAACCACCACAAAACCTAGTGATGACATTCTTCATTTTGCACATTAAAATTCTTCATTTAGCACCTTGTCAAAACATTCTTCGGCGCGAATTTTAACAAATTTGAACGAATTTTCATGTTTTTTTGGGCTTCCATAACATTCCCACACCAAGAATGTCATAACTATGCCACAAAATGGCTCTCTTATAATTAATTGTGTTTGAAATTGTTGATAAATAAATGAAACTTTAAATTGGTCCCCATATGATGTTCTGTGAATAACTAAACAACATACGTTCCAAAACAACTTGTTCATGTTATAAATTGTTTGTAAAATAACCAAATTACAACTTTTTCATCTACAATAATAATTTGCAAGTATTGCAATACTAATTATCTAACTTTCGGGATAGTGGAATATGTGACGCATTAATAGCACCATAAACATTGGGTAGGCCACATGCAAAAAAATTCCATCCATAATCTTAAATTGACTAAATAATTTATCCTTAGAAACTAAAACATTAATAACAATATCAACATACTTATGCATTGTAAAAGCTCCAAGATTGAATCTATTAGCAATAATGTTTGCATTAGCCCCATCTGCAAATCAATATAACACCAACCCAATAGTTTTTCCAAGCTTTAATGGTGCATTAACGATCATAGTAACCTTAGATTTAACAAAAGGTTCCAATTCTTTAACCAAATACATAAATGTTTCACAAGTCATACGATATGTAAATAAATATATTTTATCTTTCATTTCCAAATTGGCAAGCCAAACAATTCTTTGTATCAAGTCCCAACATGTAGATTGTATAGGCATTTTTCATCAAATCCTATATGGCTTAATTTATTGGTAAGGCTTTTTTTGGGGGCATTACACAAAAGATGAGTAGTGTCAAACTCTAGAATAAATTCCTCACTTGAACCATTTTCTTCCTTTTGTGAGGATTAACTTTCAAAACTTTAACATGGTAAAAAAAATGCTAATAATACAATGCCAATAATAATTGAATTCATTGAAAATACTAATTAAAAAATTCAAATGTGAATAATGAAAATTAATTGCAAGCTTTACACTCACAAACTAAAATACAAAATATAAAAAACCCAAAAAATCAGTGAGTTCAAAATGTTAAAACCCAAACAGCAAACTAAACCTTAAATTTAACCACATGTTAGCAACATCAAATGTTGCCAATTTAGGTAAATATAAATATATATATTTGAACTTTTAAGTTTTAAAAGAGATAAATATTATAATATTTTTTTACCACATTAGGGTTTAAGGTTTTAGAGTACAATTAATCTTTCAAATGCCCCAACAAGGTCTCAACACTTAATACAAAACAAAATCTTTACATCCCAAAATATAACAAATAAATGACTCTAAAAAGCATGTACATTTGCACAAGGGCATTGGATTCTTACCAAAATTAAAAATTACAAACTTTGGAAATCATATTAAAAGGATACATTTCAAAACTCAAAAAGTTTTTAAATTTCTTTTAAGCATCATTGCAAGAATGTCCTCACCATCCAAGGTTGTAGAGGATGAAGTCCAAAGTTTCATAAAGCTTATGTTTCCTAATTTCAAAACGTTTAGAGGAGTTAGAGATGAGATTGAAGCTACTATAGAATTAGAATAAGGGCTAGGACATGTGAAAGAAGCAAACAATTCACAAGATTGTTGCATACAAACAAGTGTCAAGGATCAACCCATGAAAACATCATTTGTAGGAATAGGTGCAAAAATAAAAACATCTGTTGTAGATAAGTTCTACCAAGAAAATTTCAACAAGTATCTATACTATCGTTGGATCCAACAATTTCTAATTTTTAGAATAGTAAGGAGATCAAATAGCTCCGATTTTCACAAATTTTAGTAGGTTGCAAAGCATCATAGTGTCAAATACACACCACTCAACAACCACACATGTCAATTTAGAGTGGGGTGACTTTGAAAAATTCTATGCAATAATTTCTTCTAACCCGTCTTTGGAAAGTCATGCTCTTTAACATTATGCATATTTAACCCATTTTTTACAATTTTGGGATGCATACATGAGGTTCAAATATATACCTATTGTAGGACCAAATCGGACCCCCCAACTTGTTAGAGGTTAGGACCAAGAGGCAAGGGATTAGCCCCATGATGTCCATTGTACTTTGGAAGAGATGAAATAACTTGCAAGACCAACGATCCACATAAGGAAAACATTCTACCAATAGTTCTAGCACAAGCAAAAAAACCAACAAGAGTCGACATGGTTCTTAATTTAACACAATGAGGAAGATGGACATCCAATGTGTTGGAAGCTATAATGGATGCAATGGAAAGAGGACAACTATCTTTGATAAAGTTAGCAAGTTTTGGTACAAGTCACATCTCTTTCAAATCACTTGAATGAGAAAACAAGATCAAGAAGCAAGGGCCACAAGGTGTGTTCACAAACCAAGAAGATGAAGCATTTGTGGCTTGGATTTTGGGAATGTAAAAATGCAAACTTTGAATCACCTTGCATCAACTCAAAATGAAAGTAGCAGAACTAACACAAACTAGGCCCACCCCTTTCAAGAATGGAATTATAGGGAATTCTTGGTGGTACTAGTGCAAGTGTTAACATCCATAATTAAACAATTGACTTGTCCAAGGATTGGATGTTTGCAGAGCATTAGGCTTCACAAGTCAATCATGCAACATATTTTACCAAAATCTAATAAACATTTTATACACAACGCAAATACAACCCTAATCACATATGGAATTCAGTGAGACATGAATCTAGATAAAACAACAGTTAGGGCAAGATTTTTAGCAAAAAAAGGTTCCAATCAAGTTTACAACACCATTCCAAGGTCTAGGAAATGGTTAGTGATGAAATGTGTTGTTAATGCAACAATAGACTACCTATTAAATTTCTACATCTTCAAAGGTGAACGGATAAAAAATGACTACATCAGATTGTGCAAAGCAGGTACATGTATGGTAATGCAAACTAAGGCATGGAAGACATCTTTCTTATTCTAAGAATTTCTTTCATTTAAAAAAAAATCAAATCTTGGTGAAATTTATCAATCTAATCAATATCTCTTAATTCTAGATGGTCATGGATCACATGTTATGCTAGAAGCAATTGCATAACCACATGAGTTCGGTTTAAATATGGTTACATATGTAAGTTGATTCAAACCATTCAAAACTACTTTTAGGAAATAAAGAGATAATGCAATGGTTAAGAATATTCATTGCGAATCAAACAAGTGCACATTAATTAGTTGGGTAGACAAAATCTTAGACCAATCATTGTTTTAAAAAAATATCAAGAGTGGGTTTAAGGATACAAGAATTTGGCTTCTAATCCAAAAGCAATGGATCACAAGACTGGGCCATTTAAAGTCTACACATCAACACTTACAAACATCTCAAATAATGATAATGAGGGTTTTGATGATACAACTAATGGGCAAGAGAAGTGGGAAGAAGGTGGAGCTATTACACAACTGATGAACATAACAACAATACTACAAGAGCTTGAAACTCTATAAGTAGATGAACATGAACAATCATGTGAGGTATTGCATGGAGGAACCTAAGAACCTTACTATTGTAGATGCAAATGGATAGACAAAAATGATTTATGATTTAATTGTTGATGTTGATGGACCTATAATTAAATTGCAACAAGTTCATCATCGTGTGGTAGTAGCCTAGGAACCAATATCTTTTGCAAGTTTACTCTCCTTGCCACATTTGCTCGCAAGGAAAATAAGAGGGAATTAATCATTAGTGGACTATAACCAGTCATATGCAGTAACATCAAGTGAGTACTCTAGCATTTTGCAACAAAAAGCCTTGGCCAAAGAAGTAACAAAAATAATAAAAAAAGAAAAAAAGAAAAAGAAGGAGGATAAGAGGGCCCAACGAGTTGCTGACTCCCTTATTGTGGTGGAGAGAATAACTTTGAAGCTACTAGACAAGTGAGCAAAGGTAACATTCCATGCAAATTGGTCTACAACTCCTATAAAAGAAATTGGAAATAAGTTTCATAGGAACTTTATAATTTGGCTAAAAACACATCCTTAAGTATATAGAGGAGTTAACCTTTTATTATCAAACATAAATTCAAAGGGAGGCAAAAGCAACGGTAGTAGCTTGAATGAGAACTAAGGGATATGTTGTAACAAGGGTATTACAACCCTTTTCCCAATGACTTAGATTGTCATTCAGGAGGGGGTTGGGGTTGAAGGTAAGGAGACAAACAAGGCCAAGAAGAGGGCAGTAGAGCTCAAGGAGTTGGATCACCAAGAAGGGGACAACCAAGACTAGGAAGAGGGCAATATAACTCAAGGAGGAGGATCGCTAGGAAAAGGACGACCAAGGGGCGGAGGAGGGTGGTAGAGCTCAAGGAGGAAGATCATTAGGAAGAGGGTGGCAGAATTCAAGGAGTTGGATCACAAAGAAGGTAGCAGAGTTCAAGGAGGAAGATCACTAGGAAGAGGGCAACAAAGTTTAAGAAAGGGGATCACCATGAAGTGGGTGACCAAGACTAAGAGGAGGGTGGCAAAGCTCAAGGAAGACAATCACCAAAAAGAGGGTGACAGAACTCAAGGAGGACAACCACCAAGAAGAGGGCAACATAGCTCAAGGAAAATGACCATAGGAGAAGGCAACAAAGTTAAAGGATCACCAAGAAGTGGACGACCAAGACCAAGAAGAAGGTGGTAGAGCTTAAGGAGGACGAGCACCAAGAAAAAGGCAACAAAACTCAAGGAGGACAACCACCAACAATAAGGCAGTAGAACTCAAGGAGAATGACCACCAAGAAGAGGGCAACAAAACTTAAGGAGGATGACCACCAAAAAGAAGACAACCAAGGGGGTAGGAGGGTGGCAAAACTCAAGGAGGAGGATCACGAGGAAGTGGACGACCAAGAGCAAGAATAAGGCAACATAGTTCAAGAAAGAAGATCATTAATTAGAAAGGGATGACCACCGGGGGGGGGGAGGGTGGCAAAGCTCAAGGAGACAGTCACTAGGGAAAGGACAACCAAGATTAAAAAGAGGGCGATAGAGCTCAAGGATGAGGATCACCAAGAAGGGGTGGTAGAGCTCAAGGATGAAGATCACCAAGAAGGGGCAAAAAAGTTCAAGGAGGGGCATCACTAAGAAGGGGCAACGAAATTCAAGGAAGACAATAACCAAGAAGAGGATGACCAAGGGGGAGGAGAGCAACATAGGGGGGAGGAGGAGGATCACCAAGAAATGGCTAACCAAAATCAGGAACAAGGTTAATAAAGCTCAAGAAGGAGGATCACTAGGAAGGGGATGACCAAGACCAGGAAGAGGGCTGTAAAGCTCAAGGAAATGATCACCAAGAAGGGAATGACTAAGATGAGGAAAAGGGCAATAGTTCAAGGAGACGATCACTAGGAAAGGGGCAATGAAAACCAAGAAGAAGGTGGCAGAGTTGAAGAAGATGATTACTAGGAAAAGGACAATGAAAACCAAGAAGAAGGTGGCAAAGCTCAAGAAGACGATCACTAGGAAGGGGACGACCAAAATTAAGAAAAAAATGATTATCGTGGAAGGGGACAAATAAGATTGGGAATAGGGCGACAAAGTCAAGGAGCTATATAACTAATAAGAAGACAAATTCCATGAACAAGGGGACAAATTGCTCCAATATGAGCATCAAACTTTAAGAGTTGCCACATATCATCGTCGGAAGATGACTAGAAGAGGACTAGGAGCTCACCAACACACAACTTTCTTGTGCAACCATACCTACACACAAAACACAAAACACAAAAGGAGTGAAAATTTTCGTCCAATCCACCAAACCAAAAAAAAACAATAGTCTCGGGAAAGGGATGAAAATTGTTGTAAGCATTGAAGGACCATGCTAGGAAGTGAAAAGGGAGCACACATTTAGTTGAACCAACTATAGAGAGGATCTTAGCTTAAACCCAAAACCCTAACATGGAGTGTTGTTTGGTTTTTTAGGGTTACTCAAACATGCCTTTACCCATAACTATGATTTGTTTAACCATTTTTGGGGAGATTTAAACCAATGGATTATTGAATCATTTTTACAAAAATAATAAATTGGTTTTCAATTTCATCTAATTCATCTATAAATGAGAATTCTTCATTTTCCAAATATTAAGCATGCAATTACAAGGTGTAAAGTGTTTGTGAATGGGGTTAGCAAATGTTTGTTACATTTTTTTCCAGCAAATGTAATGCACGAGCCTTTAGGGAGGCATATCTTAGTCATATTTCCATGATCTAACTTGCCATAGGTGTGCCCAAAGATGGGGCGCATTTTGTCTTTAGACTTCATGACCGAAAAAATGTTGGCTAGTGCACCACATTTAATTTAGTCCTTATATGTTTGGTTATTGACTTGTTTACCCTACTATTTTTGATATATTATAGCATGGTTTCAACATGAATTAAATTATTTCTTATTTTGTCGAATTTTAAAAATAAAATAAAAATTTGTGTCGAAATTTAAAGAAATATTATAAAGTAAAATTAAAGTATTCAATTGTCGGGTTTGAATTTTAAAGTCGCCAAATCTCGAATTTAAAAATGATAGTCTAGACACACTTAAACTATCACACACAATAAGTAAAGTCTTGTTTATTATTTTATATAAACATCACCTATTGAAAATTTCAAAATTAACAAATAAATTGCCGAAGTTAAGATTGGAAATTTAATTAATTATTTGACAATTTGTTGCTGAATCAATTCAAGTCTTGCAATATCCTATTGTATATGGACTCATTTTTTCCCATCATGTTAGGTTTCTGAGTATAAAACATTATAATTTTTGATAGATGAATAAAACGTGAATAATTGTCATCATATGTCCAAGATTGGGGTAAGAAAATGGGTGTGGACTTTTAAAATTAGTTCAGGAAGAATAAAAAATGTTTACATTTTTGAAATTATTAGGACAATTTTCAAATACAATGGGTTTTATTCTTAAATTTTTTTACCCTAATTATATGAATATTTCTTACATAAACCCAATGATATCGATAGGATAATGTTTTTTTAGATGTATATATTCAAGTATGCATTTCATTAGAGTATATTAGTTTTTAAAAAATAGGTTAAGGTAAGGGAAATACTTTTACCCATACTTGGAGGGTATATCTAAAAAAATATACCCACACAACACTCAAATGGAGGACTTGTTGGGAGTACTTTGGGGATTCATAAGATGCCTTATAACCAAAAGAATTGTGACAAATAAATGAACAAATCTAATAACATACAACAGGTTTGAGTGGAATTGGAACCTCTGGTGTTCTACAGAAGATAACATTTCTTGGCTTTTGTTGTGCCAGTATCAACATGACTCCTACTGTCATACATTAATTTCAACAACTTTCACTCTTGTGAATCCTAGTCGACAAACCTATTACAAATGTATAGGTTTCCAGACATGCATCTACTTGAGTAGCTATGAACCATTAACTTCTTATTTCTAATGCATATCATCAAGATCAACATTCTATTGAGGATTGGCCTTTGAGGCCATAACTCTCTAGGTTCATTCGATCCATTTGAATCATTATCCAATTCCCCACTAAGTGCCACAATGTAATGTACCTCCACTCCTTTTATCTGAAGACCTAAGAGCTTGGAAACCTTTCAATCTAAGTGCTTCTATAGAACTTGACTTGAGTAGTAGGTACCAGGTTCATCTAAAGCCACTCGACGGGATAGACTCTTATGTGGAAGTAAACAACATATTTCTAACTTTTAACCCCTTCTTCACTCTTAAGTTGGTTCGCTCATTCTGTCCACACTAAGGATACCCCTTGAGGTTTCTGGAATTCTCTTTATCAGCTGCCCACAATATAGATCTAAGGTGTTTCAACACAGGCTCCCCATCCCCAGATGTTTTTTGTTTTCTATATGCCCCCTCCCTTTCTGATTTTTACAGCTCAGACCCTTTTGTTCTTCATCATTCCTCGGTATCATCCCTTCATATCTATTTTTACAAAGATTTACATAACTACTTAGTTAAGTTATTAGCGCAACGAAGTTCATCAACAACAAGCTAAGCAGTCTAAGAATTACAATCACAAAACTATTAGTTACTAGGAAGAACTGCATCCTTCTTCATCATATTCCCTCTTATGCTTCCCTTCCTCCGTCCATTCTGCAAACTTTCTTCAATGCCAAAGCTCCCTCCACCATCCATCGCGCGATGCAGTTCCTATCTTCCATAACACACAAACAGACATAATAGCCTACCCATGCATTCCTCGCGGCAGTGATGGAGAAATTCCTGCTGCAAGGATGCAAAAAGGTGACGGCTGATAAAAACAATAAAACAAAGTGAAACCCTAAAAGTTTGTTGTGTTCACACTATTGAGGTGACCTATTGTTTAGTCACAACCTCACAACCTACATGCAAGTTCTGCCAAGGGAGATAGATACCCACAAATACAAAAGAAAAAATTAGGTCAGGTTTTTTAATTGGATGTGTTGCCTAGCTTGCCCTAATGGGCTTGCCTTGTGCCTTACCCGACCTAATGGGTAGGGCTTGACCATGTCATAGTACATGATCATCAAAATGATATAGAGGCATGATTAAATCAGTTACCCAACATTCATATTTTGAGAACAAACCCAACAAGTAGATGGGTAGACTTCAAAACAACCCATCAATTGGATGGGTGCACCCAAAATCTACACATGCGCCCCCATTAGCTTGGGGCAATAATTATATGAGCTCCTCCAGATCTCAAAACGAATCAAGACCTGGTTTTGGACTAGAAAAGAGTAAATAGGCAGCAATGGGATGAGGTTTCCAGGTCTCAAGAAAATTAGGGGTCTTTTGTTAGGGACGTGGGACACAAAGGAGGCCTCGTCAGATGACTAGATTTCAGGTGTCCACAATATCAGGACCTGGTTTTTGGGATTCAAAAAAGTTTTCCAGCAGAGGAGTGGATTCCAGGTCTCAAAGAAATTAGGGGTTTGTTTTAGGGACGTGGAGACCCAGGAGGCCTCGTCAGATGACGAGATTTCAAGTCTCGAAAATATCAGGACCTGGTTGTGGGACTAGAAAAAGCGGTGGCAGCAGAGGAGGATATTCCAGGTCTCAAGAAATGAGGGGTCTGTTTGATTAGGGACATGGAGACAAGGAAGTACCTATCTATAGTCAGATGACGAGGATATTTCAGGTCTCGAAAATATCGGGACCTGGATTTGGGACCATAAGAAAAGCAACGGCAACAGAGGACAAGATTTCAGGTCTCAAGAAATGAGGGTCTGTCTGTTTAGGGACATGGAGACAGGAGGTATTGTCAGATGATGAGGAGACCTGGATTTGGTCTCGAAGGTATCGGAACCTGAAAAATTGCAATGGCAGAGAGGAGGAGATTCCAGGTCTCAAGAAACGAGGGGTCTGTCTGTATTAGGGACATGGAGGCCAATCTATCGTCATCGTCAGATGACGAGGAGATTTCAGGTCTCAAAAATATCGGAACCTGAGGTTTGGAACTAGAAGAAAAAGCAATGGCAACAGATGACAAAATCCAGGTCTCAAGAAACGAGGGATCTGTGTTAGGGACACGGAGACAATGAAGTAGGGGATTTCAGGTCTCGAAAATATCAGGACCTTGATTTGGGACGTGAAAAAAGAAGGGAAGAAATGAAGGGGAGGAGGGCATGGCGGGGAGAACGACAAGAGCCGCCATCGCCGTCGCTTGCAGCGCCGCACCTCCCCTCCCTCCGTCCCTCCCACCTTCTTCTTGTTCGTCATTGTTCTCGTGTTTTCACGCTGTTGAGTTTCTGTAATATTGTCCAGAAATGGCCATTGTCTTCAAGGATGTTTCAACCCCGGAGGGTTTGCAGCAACTGGATGCGTTTCTGAGCAGCCGCACTTTTGTTTCCGGTCATCACGCCTCCCTTGACGACCTGGCTGTTTACGGTGCCCTCTCGGCTGCTCCCCCTGCCTCAGCTTTTCCTCATGCTTCTCGCTGGTACTCTAAGGTTAGTCATTCTCTGGGTTCCAAATTTCCTGGTCATGGTGTCGGAGTGCATGTTGGTGGTGGTAGTGGAGGATCCCTAGAGACCCGGGAGGAGGAGAAGGAGGAGGAGGTGCCGGAAGTGGCAATTCCTCCTCCTGCAGCCGCCGAAGAGGCTGCGGTTGCAAAGGAGGAAGAGGAGGATGATGATGACCTAGATCTGTTTGGAGAGGAGACGGAAGAGGAGAAGGCGGCGGCCGCTCAGCGGGAGGCGGCCAAAAAGGCATCAGGGAAGAAGGCCGTGATAGGGAAGTCCTCTGTGTTACTTGATGTGAAGCCATGGGACGATGAGACGGACATGACGAAGCTTGAGGAGCAAGTGCGAGCTGTGAAACTGGACGGTCTGTTCTGGGGAGCTTCCAAGCTTGTACCTGTCGGCTATGGCATCAAGAAGCTTCAAATCATGATGACCATTGAAGATGACAAAGTGTCACCTGATAACTTGATCGAGGATTATCTCTCTGTTGAGCCTGCCAGTGATTACATCCAGAGTTGTGATATTGTGGCATTCAACAAGATATAGTAGTGTACTCTCAACTTTGTTGCAGCTGTTACAAACGTTGCTGCTTTTTGGATTAGAGTATTTTGTGTTCTGCCCCACAGTTGGTGAACAAATCAGAACTCTTTCTAGTTGTGGATTGCAGCTAGGGTGTTTTGGGCTTATGAAGTATACCTACTTCTTATTCAGAACTGAGCTCTATCCCTCTCTATCTACAGGAGTTGTCATGCTGCCTCAATTTTGAATAATTATAAGAGTTTTTATACAATTGCTGCTGCTGCTGCAGCAGGGGTAGAGGACTTGAAGAAGAAGCACATTATTGCATCTACTACTACTCTGTTGAGCTGGTCTTTGTGTTGATTGTGCTGGTTGGCTGGTGTGTTAGGGCAAACCTGCCTAGTGCAATTGGTTCTCATGTGATCTTGGGTTTTTTAGTTTTTGGGGTTCCATATTTATCTATTGTTTTTGCATTGCTTCCCCACTTCTGTTGCAGTCTTTTGATTTCTCAACTCTATACACTAATATTGACCTAGTGGATCTAAAAGCTCGCATGAGAGTTCTGATAAATAAAGTGTTTAATTGGATGCTGAAGCTTCATCGTTTTAAGATTTTGATGGTTCAAAAAACAGCTTTGAACTTAAGGTTTTTGTGGCTGAAAAATAAAGCAGAGATCAATTTGTTTGAAAATCTTCATAGCTTCAAAGTTGCAGAGGCTTCAGATTTTATCTCTTGGCTGGATTTCTTATTAGACAATTTGTTTCTTTGTTTTGGTCAGGGTGTTTGTAGACAATGGAGATTTCTCTATTGTGAGAACGGAGATTTCTCTATTCTCATGAAAGATACGTTTATAGACAATGCATTGGTATCCCCATGGGTACAAACTGTGCGGTCTATTTGGCTAATTTCTATCCTGTTGTGCTTCATAGTTTGTCCTTGGTTCATAGGTTTGTGGATGATTTTTTTTGTTCCTGATTTTCCAGATTTTGAGAGCTTCATGTACCTTAACCAAGACTCTTTTGGTAGTGGCATATACCCAAAAACCTCTTGCGAGTTGAATTGTACATCTAAAGGCTTCTCTTGTAATTTCTTGGATCTAACTGTGAGCCAGAGTCCTCAAGGTTTATCCTGTGACATTTTTGACAAACGCGCTCAACCAGAGTATGCAGGTATTGAAATGATTAGAATGCCTCATGTTCATTCCAATATCTCAATGACTGCGAAGCTGGGGGTTATCAATAGTCAGTTTTACAGATTCTTGAGACTTTGTAGTTGTAAGAAGTTTTTTGTCTTCCAGATGGTCAATCTTATTGTCTTTCTGAAGGCAAAAGGGTACCCTTTTAAAGTTCTTCTAAAGAGAACTAGAGGTTTGGTTAAAGAAAAATTCCTGTTTGGAATTTCTGCTTTTGGCATTTTCAGAATGATTTTGCTTTGGGTCATGTAACTGGGGAGCTTCCTGTAAGCCCACTTGTTCTTAGTCTTTCCCTGTTCATTTCCCTTTCTGTCTTTCTTTGTTTCTTTGTCTGGTCTTTGTTGTGGGGTCTGTTGCTAGCCAGTAGTATGGCGAGTCTTCCCGTTGCTTCCAAAATTGCCGCAGAAACTCAGTTTGCAGGATGGTGCTTGTCACCGGCCTTTACCCACTGTAGGGAGCTGATGAAGTCAGTGGGGAAGTTGTGATAGTTAAGTCACTATCATACATACTACTGTTGATGGTCCCTGAACAGGTGTGAGACTGGCACTTTTGTTCATACTGCTGTATGTTTTTCGTTTTTCGTTTGTTTTTTTGTCTCCCCTTGTTTGGTTCTTTCTGTGGCTTCCTGATGAAGTGTTAGCCTTGCTGTTTCTTCTTCATCATGAGAATGGAGATTTCTCTATTCTTATGAAAGATATTGCTTTTGCATTGCAAGATATTTTGCCTTTTGAGTAACTGGAGAGTTTGCTTTCTCGGGTCTGATAATCAGCTTATGACAAAATTCGTTGTATGTATACCACAGCATTGCAGTAGCAAAGTGCTCTTTCAGACACTTTTCTTGCTGCCAATGATTTCAGAATTTGCTTGAAGAATGCATGTCATCAGCCCTGTGCACAGATTTAGATGGAATCAAGTGTTGTTGTTGCTGGGATTTGGAAATCTGCAGCAGGGGTTTGTCCTTGGGGATGGAGTAGGTAATGTTTTCCAGACCTACCTCATCTTTATGTGAGATACAACAGCATGATGCCTTTCACAGACTTCTGGGATCCAAATGAGTGGTATGTGTTCAGCCTGCAGGGTTTCTTGAACTGGTCAACAGCTTAACAAGAGATACAAATCTTTTGAATTCAGTAAGCTCCAGTTCTGTCCAGAAATGGTTCTGAGCATGCAATGATTTCTACTTGGCATCTCTTTCAACTATTTGTGAGCAGTTTTACTGTTTGCAGCTGCTGCTTAGATCTTAACAAATGTGAGAGGATTCTGTGTATTTATGAGCAGGGCACAGTTATAAAGGCTTTTGATTCTGTCCGGGCTTTAGGGCATTGGTTTTGAGGAACAGCAGGGCAAAGTGGATGGTGCTGGGATTTCTTCTTATGCTATTTATGGTTTGAAGTTTGGACATACTTCTGAGTGGTGAGTTTGGATCTCTTCAACTCCTATTTTGAACCTACTTGAGATAATTATCTTAGTTAGATGGAGTTCCATATAAGTGTTGTAGTATAGCTTAAATCTTTCTGTTCTAGTCTGATCACTTGAGGCTCTCCAAGTCACCCATCTTCTTTTGTGCTTATTGGTGATGTGTTTAAATCTGTGGTGCAGTCACTCTATTGACAGGCTGCTTGCTAATGGTGCCATGGAACAAATATCTTGGTATCTTTCTTGACTCACTGTGTGTCAAATGTGCAAATTTCCTCTACAACAGATCCACCAATTGACAAAACAAAGGTATGTGGATCTTGAGCTAGTTGAGTTTTCTGATTGAGTTTATGACATGAAAAAGTATGTTGGGTAATTGAAGATAAGTGCCCAACTCCTTATCTAGCACAATTATCTTCAAAATCCATGCCTTGGTTAAGACTTAGATTCTTGACCCTGAGAGCTTCTTGTGAGTGGCAACCTGGTTTGTAGGATCTGAAGTCCACTGAATACAAATGTAACGAACACCATAGTTGCAGGTTTGTATACCACAAACATTAGACACTTCCATCACAAACACCTACCTAGCATATTCATCCTGTAGAACCTTCTTGTGTGTAATTCTACTCTGTCCCCAATTTGTGCATTCAGAATGTCCACAATTCATCAGAATAACTCTAAGTCAGAATATTGGTGTAGATTAGTATCCACATTTGTTTGTACATCTGGTCTCAAGCTTCAATAGTACTGCCTGCTTATTCCAATTCTTCCAATGCATCTGGTAGCACCCATTTATTTTAGTCAAGGTCTTGGATAGAAATAAGGCTATCTAGGTTGCTAAAATATTGTCATCTCACAAACCCCCTCCCCGATTCTTTCTTAATGGTTGTATGAAAAGCAAAAATGTTGAGTATACAGAGGATTTGAATTCCAGCATTGCCATCATGCAAGCTTGCTTATGCCTGAAGTCTGGACTCTACTTACTATATCCTTGTGCATATTTACAAGTCCAGACTCAGTTTTCATACTATTTAAGACCTGAACATCATCCAGACTATTGTGTACAAGCCCTTATATTGTTGCTGATAGAGATCCTCTAGAGTCATAAATTGTGCATACAATCTATCCTGTGAGAAGGCTCCCAGTGATAGTTTAGATATGAAGCGGTGTTGGCACCTTCAATTAATGGTTAGGACCTGACTGCACATGGTGTTTTGAGGATTTAACTGGCTTTGTTTGGCAGGTCAATTGAATTGAGAAGTTTTCAAATAGAGTGTAATAAGAGCTTGGTGTCCACACAAGCCTCAGCTGGAAAAACGCTAGTTTGAAGAGACTGCCATTGATAGAGCTTGGCGAGCACATGCAACAAGAGGTCCTCTATTGGCATCTGCTGCATTTGTGGGCTGCTGCAATGTTTGATGAACACGAGTTGCTAGCTCAACTACCATCTGCTTCCATGCTTGTGCCCTTGCCTCTGCAATCAGAAGCTGCAACCCACATCGACGGTAAATTAAGCCTTTAAACTAGTGCAAGAGTAGAGAGCTATAAGTAAAATAACTTAGTGGAAATCACAACTCAGGTGAAGATCACAAATCACATACCCTTTGCTCAATGTCTTGGTTTCTAGCTTCTGCAACTGTGGAGGAGAGGAAGAAGCCTTCATTTCCATCAGACAGATCAGGTAAGCTGTGAACCTCCTGCTTATTATATATGGGCAGATTCATTTTGTGATCAAATTGCTCTGTTTGTGGAGAGCTGTCATCGTTGTCAAGACTAACTCTTCCTGTCAATAAACTCCTTGGGACTTCAGTGGTGCTTGTTAGAAGACTGTGGATCTCTTCAGATGATGCTCTGAACATGGTTTCATGCAGGTCTGACCACTGGTGCCCTTCATCTTTGTCTCGGTCCTCTTTTTCATTATCTTCTCCCTTTTTTTCCTGTGCTGCTGCTTTGGCACCCTCAAAAGCACCATGTACAGCAGCAGCAGCATGAGGAAATGGTGGCAATGTGGCTGCTGATGCACATGGTGTCAATGGCCTTGTGACCAGCATAGATGTGACCGGCAACAGAGAGTCGAATTTTTTGAAATCCTGCTCTTGTCAAAATGACAAGCTAAAATGTGTCATCCATTACCACTCTGAGTAGGTAGTAAATAGCACATTCTGATTCAAACACTCTTGAGCATTTTGTCTAATAAGACAACTGCTCCAAATTTAGGTTGGTGCATCTTTTGGGAAAATGCAATAAGTATGTTGATCAAGCAAAATTGGGAAAGATGGTGCATACCACGTGGCGACACCCACTTGGCATGCGTATCACCATTGTCCTACATGCAGCAAAATGCAATTCATGCTCATCAGTACCACAGTCCTTATGCTGCTACATTGTTATATGAGCTGATCTTTATCTACATATGATGTGCATCTATCCATTTCCACTTTTGCAAGAAGGATAAATACTTAACAATATCCTCTCTGCATGCTTTGAACCTGAACTGCATAAAATTTTATTCTTATTTTTAAAACAAGAAAACTTCTTCACAATTGACGGTGTTGAAAAAGCATCTTACTCAAATCTGTAATCTTTTCGCATTTCACATGGTCTGTATGAAACCCGAGCTGGTATGTTTAGGTGAAGAAGAGCATCACCAAAGACACAAAAACCCATCAAAAAATGTTCTAGCACACAACAAAGTTCTGCTGCATGTTGACTTCAAAACAACATGCATTGATGGTAAAGAAAACAACTCTACCACCAGCAGCAATAATCAAGATGTATGCATTCTCAAAAGCAGGAGACAAGTTCTAGAGCTGCAAACAGACATCAATACCCTGAGTAGTAGCTATTTCACGAATGGAACTCATATCCAACAATACCCTGAAGCTTGCTGGATGTCGATGCATCAACTCCTTCTAAAAGCACCAAAATTTCCATATCTGCAGTCTCAAGCTCCTGCTATCACAAGAAGGAAGAAATAACCATCATCTTTTTCTTTCAGTATTCAGCAGCAGACTATAGAAGATTACAAAAAAAGGCACTCCCAGAATTTTGAGGATTCAAAATCTCAGTGGTATTCGCAATGGGAAAAGAGTCTCTATGAGAGAGGTCTTCAACTCAAAAAGACAATGCCAAAAAAATCACATGAATACTGTGTGACCATGAACAGGTATATCTGATGAAGCTCTTTTGTTTGGACGATTCCATAGACATCCATGCGCGAGTTGATGAAATATCAATTGTGGGTTGGAAAATTGGAGACTATATAACATGTACCTTGAGTGTCAATCCATAGAGAGGGCTTGTTGTAGTGATAGGGTGCTTCACTGTACAAGGAAGCCCAAGAAACACTTGACTCCCTCCAATCACCTGCTCCTCCACAGACCACCAACCGACAGGTCCAATTAGGTATAAGAAAAGAAATGCTGCTGTTGTTGCTGCTGCTGCTGCCACACAGTTCAATCCAACAACAGAGAACCCATCAAAGCTCAACGAGAAGAAGCTAGGTATTCTACCCCAGCAAAAATCATATTACAGACAGACAGACAGACAGCATAAGAGGTGTAGACAGTTGACCGGAAGTGATGTGAAATTGAACATGCTCTCATCCTCATCTGTCAATGTGTTATTGAATGCCACAAGTAACCGCACATTTGCCTGTCAAAAACACCAGCCCAACAACCCTTCCATTTCCACATTTTTAGTCATTGGGATATGATCAAAATGCAGCTACTCACATCACCTTCTTGTATCTGAGAATCTGAATGAATGAAGAAACCATAAAAGAAAGGGAAACTAGCAAGCTGATGTTTCAAAGCAAGGAAACAAAAGTACCAGATGATAGTGGGATGGTGTCAGAGATTGCCTACCTCAATGATCTGATGCTTACGGATGTTGGCAATTCGAAAAGCTATGATGGGTACTCCATCTTCCTGTAGAGAGAGACATGAGGAATACACAATCACCTAAAACTTGGCTGTGAATGAATCCAAAGTCTTTCAATAAAGTGGGAAGTCTAAGCCTCAGCAGAGAAGCTTTACAGCATAAGTGGAAAGCTTGCACCATTTAGGATATAACCCTGCTGCATGAAGACGTGAAGAAAGGACACAATTTAAGCCCCCCTCCCCCCCAAAAAAAACCAGGGTATTCATTACCTCATGCATGACCATATATCTGCTAAAAATCAAAGTCTGTGCCCGTCGTGCTGGGCGAGAAAATCTGCCACAAGAGAATCAATCACAAAGCTTTGTATTCAGAAGAAACGGTCTCTTTGGCTTTCTCTTTTAAGGACACCCTGCATCTTGGGGAACCAACTCTAGGATTGCTTATAAAAAAGAAAACACACAACTCATGTTGTCTAACCCATAGAATTTGCCAAGGTGACAATTTATTTGATTCACCACCTGATTGTCCCAGTTGGAGATGAACTTTGAACTGACCTCACATAGAAGACACCGAGAAGAGAATAAGCAATAATAAGACTTGCCAGTGACTGAACAAGGACCATTAAATTTGTCACCGAGCAGCTTGGATCAGGCGTCAAGTCTCCACCATAACCTGTTCATACCCTGCTACTCTCAGTTAGCCCCTATCTAGAACCTTCACTGGTTTTGTGACTATGAAGCTCACAGTCAAGACTGATGCAGACTCTGTCAAAGACAAAAGTTGAAGCATTTTTGCAAATGCCTAAATGGGTAGTAGTAGTAAGAAACAACCTATAGTCATAGAGGTTTGCACACTGCACACCAGAAGTCAAAAAGCCCAAACCGCAACATGACCCAGTCCACAACAGTAGTAACTGGGAGTTAGATCAAATTATTGCATCTGTAAAAAAGGATTTTCCAGTATTCAAAATCCAAAGAGATTGTACTCCAAGGTGAAGATTGAATTGTAATTGTATTGATCAAAAGCTTGAGTTGAACCTGAACCAGAAGGCATGATCGAATGAGACCACTCCTGGTATACATGAATTGTTGTATGCCTGTTGGACAATCACAAAAGCTTGGGTTGAGTACTCCATTTGATTGCTTGATCATCACTGTTGTCATGTGGAATGCATGCACATCCTAGCAAGAGAGCTGGAGGATCATGGCAGTACTCATGACTTCAAATGTGAGGCAGCTCAAGCTTGTTCCAAATGCAGGAATTGGTGATGATCAGGAATTGCTGCATTAACACTAACGAATGCTCTTTCATCTTATGCTCTTCATCTTTGAGTTTCTTAGAATCTTGACTTGGCAAAAGGATTGTGCCAAAAAGATATTATTTCTATGGACTCAATTGTTACTCCTGGAATTCATTAAGCAATAGTTGGAACTGTGCGATTTTTACAAAGACATGAGAATGGGATTCAGGAGATGCGAAGGAAGCTGCCAGGGTGGGTGGGTGGGTACTTAAAGAACTCACATCATAATAATATGGAATTGCAAAACCAAAGAACAGCAAGCAATATGTGCAGAACAGTATGGCTATGAACCTTGAATTTGGCATCTGCAGAAGAAACCCAATTGGCAGATCAGGATCCCAAAATGTTGCACAAAAGAAACTTCATGTGATGTGATGATTTGGAGCCACCAGTTGGTGTGGGACACACGCAGGATGATAATGATGATGAGAGAAGGAATCAGGCAGTGGCCTAATAATCATCAGAAAATTGTCAAGAGAAAAAGCCAGTGAAAGAGCCATGCAAATCAATAGCCTTGCTTACTTACATTCACAAGGGTGTGGAATAGATCACCCCAGTACAGAAATGTTTTTGGCAAACCTCGGATTTCCACATTGAGACGTCCTCTGACAATTCACAATCAAAAAAACACCACAAGTGAGCTTCAGTTCTGCTTCTTCTCACTGACAACAACAATTCGAAATAAAGCAGAACTACTACACCTGATGAAGAGTTGAGAATCACCTTTTGTCCACCAGAGGTAGCTTTTGGTTCTTGCGTGGTGATAGCAGCAGTGGCAGCAGCTTGTGATCTCCAAACAGTCGTCCATTATGGAGCCTTGTTGGGGTGGTGGCCTGGATGGCGCTTGCCCCATCTTGCTCCACCATTTGTATTCGTCAATAAATTATCTCAAAGCTTCCCCAGATTCTTCTGTGAGGGGATTGATCAATCCTCTCTGCAACTCTTTTGCTCTCTAAAAAAAAAACACCATCCAATTTAACGCCTCTCTCTCTCTCTCTCTCTCGACTCTGCTCTACTCTACTCTATATTCAACAACCCAATCTTGCTGATCAAAAGCTCGATCCACAGCCGAAGAAGCTCCACAAAGAACAAGAGTGAGCGAGTGTGCATCATCAAGAGCAAGAGCCGGTGTCCATCCCACTCTTTCCAGAGCCTTACATGCAATTTGATCACACAATTCATAATCTCTCTCTCTCTCAAAAGCTCATTTCTTGGGTCCACTCATATGATCACTACTTCATAACCTGGCTCTCAAAAAGCTGGCCACTATTATGATCACTACTTCATAATCTCTCTCTCAAAATGCTCATTTCTTGGGCCAATTTGATCACTACATCATAATCTCTCTCTCTCTCTCTCTCTCTCTCTCTCTCTCTCATATGAGAGCAAGCAAATCTAGTCTACCATTCAAGAATCAATTCTTCACTCAAAATTAAATTTGCAATACACTAATGAACCCACTAATTTTTCTTTTTTTAAACTCCTCTTTGGTGGGTCATTCATTAGTACAATACTCTCATGCTATGCTAATAAGTACCATTAGTAGTACCTTGGCCATTTCAACACATGTCCATCGAATCATTAATTAATTAATTAATTGATTTTGAATTTTTTTTCATTTTCAACAAATGCAATATTCCTACATATTCACTATTCTCCTTCACCATTTTTTATTTATTTGGGAGAAATAATATATATATTTTGAAAATTTCAACATTTTTGAAAATGATATAATTAGTGTCGAATTGGCCAAGGGACTACTACTAGGGTATTACACTTCCATTTCCACCTTTTCCCCTCCTCCCCCCCCCCCCTCCCAAGCCCAAAATTGGACTATCCTAATTCCTACTATCTTTTCTATCCTTTTTAATGTTGTCAAAGGGGGTGGGTGGGGATTTTTTTCCCTTCTTCCTTTGCTCCCAACCTGTTTCCCTTCAAGTTCCCAATATGTTCTTTAGGTTCTCAATGTGTTCCCCAAGGGTGTTCCCAATAGCACCTCACTTTTAATCTCATATGTTTTGCCCAAAGTCCTCCCCTTCTCACCTTATATAGCTGGGCCAAAGTGAAAGACACTTTACCTTTTCCATAAAATCTTCTACTTTGGGGACCACCCTCCATAGTTTTAACTTTTTTTTTGTGCAATGGGCCAATCAAATTGGCTCATTGCCAAAAAAAAAAGAAGTTGGACTTGCTTTTTTTTTCCTTACAATCAACTATTTGTGATCATTTTTACAAGAGGAATGTCCCCCTTCAAGTTACTTGATTTTGTAACCCATTACTATATTTTGAATCACATATGGTAGTATTGATATATTACTCATCTTACATTAAATGCAAAGCAATTATCAAAACTTTAGGTCGTCTATACAAAAATAAAAAATACCAATCAAACAACAACTCATAGCCTATTTTTGAACCCCTCAAAAAATCATTAAATATATTACTTTGTTGCCTTTAGAGTTACAAGATGATTTGTAAAGCTTAAGATGGCGGCGATTTTGGAGTAGTTTAAATGGCTCAATTTGAAATAAAAATGAGAAAGTTATGCACTGATGAAGTAGGAGGGGTCAATAGGAAGAAAAATGGGGAAAAAAAAAATGCATTTTGCAATTTGAAAAAAAACGTATTTTTTTAGCTGCTCTTTTTTGACCGCTCATTTGGCATTTGCATTTGAAAAATGATTTGTAGAGCTTGAGAAGGTGCTCCTATAACATTTTAAATCACTCAAAATGGAGAAGAATTGAGAAAGATTTGCCAAAATGTACGATGATTAGCATGGCCAATGCTTGGTGATAGGCTAGTGTTTGGTGATAGGCATATCTACCCTATCTTGGCGGAAAGTTGAAACATGCTTTCTTCATGCAATTGAGCTGGAAAGGCTCCACCATATGCAATTCAAATGTGCAAAATGTTTTGGGGGGGGGGGGGGGGGGGGGGGGAGTTGTTTCATAACTAGGTTCATTTCTCAAAGCATGTCATGCACTTTTGTGAATAAAATTGTTATAATAAGTCATGTTAGAGTGGGACATGTGCAAGCTTTTCAAAAAACGACATTATGTACATGATCTAGTCTAAAGCTTTGTTGGCTTTAACCAACATACGAGAGTTATATTCGACTCTTCTTTTTTTGGAAAGTGTTTGCAATTTTTGACTCTTGAATTGTTGTCATGTGTCTTTTGAAAGCTCTTGGCAATTAAAGAAATAAAAATCCTCCAATTCCCAGGTGAAAATTGCTTTGAACAAAAATGATTATGAGGGGAAAAAAAAAGAAAAAAGAAAAAAGAAAAGAAAAGTTTGTCATAGGAAAAGGCCCTTTAGAGTCCACTTTGGAATGGGAAAGGGAAAGAAAGAGAGCAAGGGTGGAAAGAAGAAGAAAAGGAAAAAGGTCAAAAAGAAAAGGTAGGAAAAGGGTTGGGGGAGGTCGAAAACATAGGTCGAAAAGAGAAAGGTGGAAAGACAAAATAATACTTTGTATAACAAAATTGAAAGAAAACCCTTGGTCTAGCATCTCTAAATAGGCATGCAACTCTAGCTTTTGAGATCATGAACAACACACCTTTTTATGAAGAAAGAAAAACATTTGTTTGTGCCCATGGTTGTGGATTTGGCAAGAGCTCAATGTCTTATAGGAAACTAAACTTGCATGTGAAACATGGGAAATGATTCCTTATGAAAGCAAATGGGACATTGAGGCAAATACACCTCCCACACAAAGTTATCGAATGCAAGTAAGTTTTTAGTCATGTGATGAGGTCAAGCACTTGCCATGTTGTCTAGTGGTATGGCATTCCAATTTGCACAATAAACATCATGGTTTGCTAATAGCTAATTGGTGAGTTGTGTGAATCATGAGATATGAAAGAAGTAAATCTACACCCATTTTGAATAGATGAATGTTTTTGGGTGTATCTTATACTTTCCCTCAATCAACTTATATATTGTTATATACACGCCACAATCCCCAAACCTCTAATTGAAAACATATCATGTGTTAACAACATAGTTTGTTTGATCTAAATCATTTTGGATTATCATATTTTGGATTGCCATAATTGATGAATGTTCTCATCATCAACAATGAGAAAATTGTTAACCACAAACAAAAAAGGTTAGTTACTTATAAACATAAGCTACTATAGTATGTTTGAGACAATTTTAAATGATTATTTTTATTAAAAAAATCACATGTTGTTTTGTTAAATTGGAAACCACAAAGTTGGCCTCCAAATAATGAACTTCCAAACAATGGATCAAAGATAGAAATTTAGTAATTATTATTCATTGTTCATTTATTTCTTAATTGTTTTTTAAACTTTTCGTTACTTTTTGAACATATAAATAGGAAAACTATATGTAACCAAATCTACCTTTGAAGCAAGGTAGTTTGTTTTTTTTTTTCACGCTGAGATCTTCCAAACCATGGTGTTTCATGCCATGCTCTTGGTATCTTTAAAAAGCTCTCAATGAGTAGGGGTGCACCAACTTGGTTTGAAATTCTTTGGAACTATGGTATGGAAACTATTGATTATTGAACCATTTTCTCAATGGAATTTGGGTGCATTCTTGGTGTTGTTGGAAAGCCCTTGGCGAGTCAAATCTAATAGGGTTTATTTCACAAATTCAGAGCCAAGGTGTGGAAGATATTTGTTTTTTGAGTGGATATTGTTGTTGGAAATTCTAACAAATTGTCAAAATTGGGTTTGGAAGGAAAAATTGGTTGAACCTTCAATGTGTTCACACTTGGATCAACAACACATGCTACATTAGTAATAATTAATTAAGATGACAACACCATGTTATATTTATCTATGTAGGATGACATGCAAAACATACTTCATTTTAAACCTTCACTTTTCATTTTCATGAAAAGTTTCTAAACCTTGTTAATTTTGATGCATTCCTACCTTGCTATGTCATTGTTGTGTATTGTGAAATTTGAAACACATGCAACATTCCAATGTCACACACCTACATAAAACAAGCAATGTTTCACCCCAAAAACTTCAACAAATGATAACTTTGAAAGCATGTGAGCATGAAATATTCAAACAAGAAAGATATGGAATATTTGAATTCAAATGTCCCACATTACTTGCAATGAATATTTTGCTTAGAAAGCACAAGGGTGTTGGTCATAAAAGTTATCAATTCAAAAAGGAAAGATAAATTAATAAGCATGTAGGCCAAAAACAAATCCAATAAAACATTCTAATTCAATGTGGTTGTGCCATTGTAATAACCATTGTATTTAGAAGTCATTTATATGATCTTATAGGGTCTTACATCCTATTTTATTCTTTTAATCTTTGCTAATATGTCTTGTGTATTTATTGAATGTTTTTATTATGATGTTACTTTTGAATAGTGTTTACATTATTGGGTACAGTGAACCACATAACACCTAATCAATATGATCATATCATAACACAAATAAGCATTTTGAGTCAGTTGGTTTTTGGACTTTAAATCACTCCATCCAAATGGCATCATAAGTCTATGCAGGTTGATTGACAAAACCTCACACAACACTTCGTGGAAATAAACTTCTTTCAAGAATCGACAAAGAAATTACTTATTTCCAAAAGAGTTAGATGCTGAAAAAATTAGACTTGGAATGTAAACTTTATACAAGGTTCAATCATTACAACTAATAAATAGACTACAAAATTTGATTGTTCAAATGTCATACCATCTTCATCGTCACATTTTTAAATTGTCAATGTGTAATGCATAAATTTATACATAAGGTTGTTTAAGGGTATGTAGTAAGAAACACTTATACACTAAGGATGCGACAACATAAAAAAAAATCATGTTTATCTTGCTTTATTAATCAAAGGGATGAACCTTGTTTTATGTTCCATTAGTTTATGCCAATAAAATCAATTCTATGGCATCATGATCCCTTATTGAAACATAAATAACTTGCATGACTTTAATCACTACATGAATTAAAAGACAAAATGGTTCCCCCCCCCCCCCCCCCCCCCCCCATTTGAACTTTGGAAGTCACAACAAATAATTTTGGATTAGTTCTACTACCATCCTTTCATCTTTCATTCATGAAGCCTAAAAGGAGAATTCCTTGCCAATTGACCATTGCTTGTTCCTCCTCCCCTACACAAACTTCATATTTTAATAGTAATATTTTCATCAAGGGAGAGAGAAATTTTGTGTTGTGTGTTTTTTCTTTTTTTGGTGTTTTACACCATAACATTCATGTCAAATATGTGACGTGTTGGATAAATTGAATTGAAATAAGAGAGGATCATTAATAGGAGCAATACAAATACAAATAATTGGAACCTAAATGATGGAATAGATTGAAAACGAAATCTTGTACAAAGAGTTAACATCAATTTTTTTCTTGCTTTCAAATTGAAACTACTAATTAAACAATTCACTTCATTTTTCAAAACATCTTCTCAAATTTAAATTAATCTTGTGAATGCATCCTTGGACATCATTCCAATGAAATAATTTCAAGATTACCATCATTTCAATGGTTGGCAAATAGTACTCATGTTTTGAAAATAATGATAATCTTGTTGCTTTACAAGAGAAGACATCACATTGTATCAAAGAAAGGTGTAATTTTTTTGGTAATTAATGACAACCCAAGAAGACTCGTTAATGGAAATCACCTTTTTCAATCAAATATAAATTCTTGAACTATTTTTTTGTCAAGCCACTTCGCATGGAATAATTGTGTAGTGTTGAAAATGTTCACACTCCTACTTGAATGTGTTAAATTATTTGTTAACAAAGTTGTGTAGTTCTGAAGACAATGATTGCACATTAATGATGATGAATTCATTAATATTTTTGACTTTTCAATATGAATTTTTCTCCATGTGAGCTTATAAGAAGTCTTGATCAAATGAACAAGTTCAAATCAAAAACGATAAAAGCAACACCACCCCAAATCATATTTGTGCAACGTTCATGGAAAAGAATTAGTGCGGCCTATGACTACCCCCCATAATCATCTTTTTTTAATATCCATAATAAAAAGATCTTCCCCACCTTACCAATCCTCTAACCTTTTTAGGTTCTAAAAGTAAAACATTTCTTGTTTCGCAGAAAGTCACAAAAATCCCCTTGCATTTAATCCATCTTCAAAATCTTGAAAAGCCATAACTAGCTCAATCACTTGTTCTACAATCATTTGTGCATCAATGTACAACTTAATTAAAACAGGGAAAAAATAATGACAATATCTACCTTTATGAATGGAAAATATTTTAACCACATGTTTTTCCCTTCCTCACATTATACTTACAAACAATTTGAGACCTTCATTTCCTTCATCTAAAACATTAAACATTCGATTGAACATTCTTTTTGGCAAAATGAAAAAGGTTGCACCTTACCTGTGCAACCATTAATTGCATTGAATAGGAAAATAATGAGTTCATAGCGATGTTCCCTTTGTTGGCGCTGATGTAGGTTTTGTTGTTGGTGTTGATGTCAATGTTATTGGTTTTGTTCCTAGTTTTATTGGTCTATTTGCTTGTTCTTTATGTGCCCAATTTGACATAAACTCCAATGCACCTACCCCCAAGCCTCAAACAATGTTACTTTTCTTAGATTGCATATGAAATCAAATAAGAACAAATTTGGACTCTTTGATCTAATGGCAAAACATAATCTTTCAAAAATCAACACCACTCATGCAATCTTTTAAGAAAACAATAACCACAAAACAATTCAATCTAGTTTGGGGCTCAAAACTGAGATGTTAAGCATATGCTTGTTAAAGCAACATTAATTGCAACATCTTCAAGTTCTTAAAGGCAACATGAGAAACCAATAAACTATAGATTGGGGAATAGGTTTAACTTGCACCTCTAGATTATTTTCTTCACAATCCAAATAAGGGGCAACATTAATCAATGCAAACAAACATTATTCACAAAAATCCTTAATGAACTTTGTGGATTTATTTTATCATAAGAAAGAGGAACCCTTTGTGGTTGTCCAATTTTAAGGTTGTTTGACACAATCAACAAAATGTAATATGTAGGGCATATAATTTGTCAAATTTAAATTGGTAAAAAGTTAGGTTTCCAAGAGAAGAACAAAACCATCAGGTTGTGCACACAATAAATTTGTCGTGAATCGAGACAACAAATCATGTACATCAAGTTGTGCTTCATAATTTTCCATTGCTACCCTCCTTGGATTAGCTTTTGGGCCTTCCTCCACTGGTTGAACCCTTTTCCTTTCCTTTAACTTGCATGACATCTTGTTATTTCTCAATTTCCACTTCAAGATTCCAAATTCAAGTTTATTTTGTTCAAATTTGAGCACCACAAGATTCAAAAACATTATCTCTAACACCACAACTTTCACAAGGAGTATAGCCCTTATGAAAGCTTGAATTGGAAGTAATACAAACCATTAAATAATGGATTAGTTGCCAATTTTACAATATCAAGAATGCAAAACCAAATGCTTTCATGAAATGTTCCAACACATAAATGGTACAAGAATGTGGATGGAAAAATTGTGCATATTGGATATTGGCAATTGATTTATTTGCTTGCCTACCTACTTCAACACCAAGAAAAAAAAACATGCCAAGTTTTGCAAGTGACTATATTCATCTTTAGCACATGCATTTTTCATAAGTTGTGAAACTACATGATAATGGACATAAGAGACTCATTTTCATCCAAAAACTAGTTTGATTATCTACCATTGCTCAAAGGAAACAAATAAAAATGTGTTATATAGGGTTTATGAATATTCACTTTGCAAATTATGAATTGGTTTGGTTTAGTACTTCAAAAATAGGTTGAAGATCAACAAATCTTGAATGTCTTTTGATAACATGATCCACAAAAAAATTCATCCCCACATGCAAAGGTTATCTAGATAGTGTTTTCTAAGGGTGAAATTTCACTAAAGGGTCAAAACATGTTAATAAGAGCCAATGGGATTATTTCATAAAAGGACAATGAATTTTTTAATATTTTTTTTCACTTTTCCATATGAAGGAATTTGTGAATGAAATATTTTGCAACTTATTATTAAAAATATATAAATTTTCCTCAATTACCACATGTTTTATTTTACTCATTATTGAATGAATATGAATTTTTCAAAATGTGCAAATTTTGACAAATTTTACATTTTGTGTTGAAAAATTATCATAATTTTTAATCATACCAAAATATCATTATGAGAAATCATGTCCATTGCAACTTGTCTTATGCAATTAAAAAATGTCCTTTGCAACTAGTTGCATAGGACAAGTTGCAAAGGACATGTTTTTTCATAGTGTATGTTAACTATTTTATTATATAATAAGCTGTTTTTTCCCTTCTATGTGTCATGTACATTACATCCCATTTACATGTGGTAGAGGACTCTTGAAATTTTGAGATTTTGAAACATATTTTGATTTTCCAAGAAATTCAACTTTTATAACTTTTAAATTGTGAATGTTTTTTTGAATATGGGGAATAAGTTACTATTATAAAAAACGTTTACCATATCTTTAAATTAAGAAGGTCCTTTAGCTTAGTATTTTACAATTTTTTTTTAATGCAACTATGGTTCAAGCTCAAAAGTCTTTTACTAAAACCAAAATCAAAAATTACATTAAATGAAGTTATAATTTGAATTACTTAATGTTCATATTAATCATTTAACATAACTTCTCATGATTAACATGGCACTCAAGTGGCACCACATAAATATATGTAACAAAGTTATCAATTATGGTGGTCGTTCAACAAGGTTTTTGGTTCTTTTAACTGTGATCACAATTCAAAAAACATTTTTGTGGGAAAATTTTGAAAATATGCCCAAACATTTGAAAGTTTGGGCTTTTTCCAATAAATTTCCTTCCTTTTCCCCTACCCCATTGCAAAACATTTATGTCAATTTGTAGAAAATTACCATTAGTATATAACGATTCTCATTTTTCTCAATTGTCATAATTCAATTGTAATCAAATCTAGTTAAATGTTTCAAGGGATTGTCAACATTTAAACAATACTATAAATTTTTTTACATAAAATGCTGATTATAAGTACTTATAAAAGTTTAGGTAATGCGATTAAATCTTGTTTAAAACCTTACAAATAACCATAATAATACACACAATTGCAATATTTTAATGGGTATCCATGCTTCACCATTCTAATGATAGTTTAAAGTAAACATTCCAATATAAGGTTTCATTCTAAAAATGGAATTACACACATGTTGTAGTTGAACTTGGATCTCACATATCTTTTTAAAAAATTTGAAAAAGTTTGATAAAAAAAACACCAATTAGACATGGAAGGAAGAAACCATGTTGTGCAACATAAAGATTAAATTAATCACCATTTTCCAACTTTCTCAAGTGATTAGAAACCCTCAATTTTAATATAAGAGAGTCAACAAACCAATTTTTTTTTTGTTCAAATACTTCTTGCAACTCAAGAAAATGTCTAGGAAGTGAAAGGTTACATTATGACCCCCATGAGACCTAAATCTTTATGAATCATGTGTAGGACAAACTTAGAATCTTTCTAAGCACTTGCCTTTTGTTCCAAAATTCATTTCACAAGAAGTGTTACACATATGTAAGCATATTTTTTAATGCATGATTTTTCTCTTCATAATTCCTTTTAACATGCATGTAACTACAATTTAATAATCAGAGTAATTGTAAAAATTACTTCATTATGTGACATTTGATGAGGATCTACGATTTAATTATGCGCTCAACATTCTTGAAGTGTATGGAGTGTGCCATCGATGGAAGATGGTAGTGAGAGCTATGAATTTTTGCATCCTTTAGAAGTGATGCACTTTTGAGTAAGGAAGTTTTTAACAAAGTAGCAGAGGTTGAAAGAATTAGTGGGTTTGAAAGTTGAAGATGTATTAAAAAAATGGGAAAATATTGACTGGTGTGTAAAGCTTTGTTGCATGAATGGGATTGTTTACATCCATGGGATTTTATGGTGGAGCAAAGAAACAAAAAAATGGTGTTCTAAGGAGGTGGTATTAGGAGCAATGTGATGAATGGTATGTTGGTTTGTACAAGGATGAACTCCACGATTTGAATTGTTGGTCTCCTAGGCACAAGTGGTTAGTGTTAGATATTATTGTGATGTAAAAATGATGGATGGTGTGGTGAGTGGGTGTTTTGCAAAAGTTGAGGTGATCAAAGGATTGGCCTATAGAGTCAATCATTTAATGGTCAGTGGTTATGGTTGTAATGAATGATGATATAGTAGGCAATGGAAGTTCCACACCATGATCATGGTCTATTGAAAGTTGTGAGGTTGTGAAAGACCTATGCACATGTAAAAAAAATTGTATTGCCAAGAGGTCCTTCATTGTTAATGTTTGGGCAATGTATCTACTAATGGTGGTGGTTGTAGGTGACAAGGGAAGTGTGGTGACAAATCAAATGCAACATCATCCCAAGGAGCATTGATTCCATTCATAAAACACGTGTTTTGGTTTTTGCAAGAAAACTCTCAAGCGCCTTTTGTTCACAAGTAACTTATGACCAAAGAGGAGATTGCCATTCCTTTGCTTTCTAATTTCCTTCTTTAGATTGTAAGTAACCTTTAAATACATGTTGTCATTGACTCCATACATGATTTGTGATTCCCTTTAGGTCTTGTGTGTTGATGTGTAATGTTCATGTTATATCATTGTGCAATTGGCTTTGGAATGATAGGTTGCAAGTGATAGGTGGTTTAGATTATTGTTAAATGGAGGTTTGGTAGGGGGCAAGGGTCAAATAGCAATGTTGAGTTGCCTTTGGTGACATTGTGCTAAGGTTGTTGTTTCGATGGTGTTGGTAGCAAGAAGGGAGATGGACACTAAATGGTTTTGGTTTTGTCTAATAGGACTTGTGCTAAGTCCTTGAAAGAGAATCTGTATAGGTAAGAATATAGGTTCTAAAGGAGAGGTAAAAAAATAAAGGGAAACAAATATTAAAACAAAATGTTGATTGATTGAAAAACTCTGAAGGAGAGGTAAAAAAATAAAAGGAAAGAAATATTAGAACGAAATGTTAATTGATTGAAAAACTCTAAAGGAGAGGTAAAAAAATAAAGGGAAAAAAATATTAGAACAAAATGATTGATTGAGAAACTAGAGGACTTGGTTGGTAGCCTAACATGAGAGAAGTGGTGATGGATGGACATGATTGAAAATGGAGGAGAAAAAAACATTTTGAAAACATGACATGGCCTTACAAAAGCTTTGTTAGTATGTTTGTAGGTTGTTCTAAAGATGGTAGATATAAGCAACATAGATTAGGTGCTTACAAACTAATTATTAAATAAATTGTAAATGTATGAAAAAAATGTTCTATTCAACTATGGAGGACTAGGCCATTGCTAGTGTTATCTTTAATTGGCAAAGTAGTGTTTAAAAATGAAATAAAACATAGGCCATGCAAAATTACCTAGGTAGAATTCAAGAGTGATTCATCACATCAATGTTCTCTTCATAGAGAGGCATCACACTAGCACCCAACTTAGAACATTATTATTCCATACAATGGTCATCCATTGTACTTCTTAGTTCATGCTATAAATACTATTTTTAGCCTTTAATTCGCTTGAGACCTCTTACTTCAAGAGACCTCTTACTGCCTACATGACACCAAGCAACTCCAAAATGATGAATCACTCTTGAATTCTACTCTTGAGACCTCTTACTTCACCATAAGTGCATCACATTTGCACTAATGAACCCTAAACCCATGCAATACTCAAAATATCCTAAAGAAACCATGGTTCCTACTAAGCTTATATGTACTTTGGTTGTCACAAAAAATTGTGGGTGGTGAAGGTGAGAAGGTAAGATTTGAAAATAGATTCTTGAACTTAACTCCAGAAGCAATCTGAATTCAGCTTCAATGGCAGATACATATTGTTTTCAGTTGACTCAACCAAATTGGTGTGTTCCTCAAGGCAAATATGTAGCTGCATGTAGATTTCCTCTGCCCAATATGCATCTGCAAAATAAGAAAGAGATAGTGGTACTCCTCTCTTATAGAGACTTACCTAATGGCGAAGGCAGGGACCATTGCATCATATCATAAGAAAATCATCCAAATAATACAATGCTGAGATGAAACACCAATCAATGGTGTTTTCACCACTGCCAAAGTTGCCTACATGACACCAAGCAACTCCAAAATAGACCTCCTCCATCTTAGCCTGCTTCCCAATTTCTCTAGCACTCTCTTGCGCTTGTTAAGAGCATATATGACTAGCTATACCAACCTCCACTGTAGAAGTCCAAGCAGATCTGGAAATCTTAACATTACAGAACTTGCCATAGAAACAAAGGTGGCATCTATTCAGCCTAAAGATGAAACAAGATGAAGCTCCTAAGAATGTCTAAGGGGTGCCTCTCAACTCCACTCTTGAAGAAACGTAGATTAAATGTACTTTTAAGGTACCTAAGTATGGATTTGATGGCTTTTTAGTGAGATTGTTGAGGTTGGGAAATGAATAGACTAACTAGATTAACAACAAAAGATATGTCAGGCTTTATGTTATCGAGGAAAATTAGTTTTCTTCCAATAGATCAGTAATAAGCGGGATCCTCACTTTGGGATTCAGCTTACCTATGCTACATCGGTCATTCTTGGTAAGGTTGACTCTAGGAGATTCAGTGAATGCTTGGAGTTTGGTGGCCGCACTGATGGGAATTAAAGGATGGATCACAATCTAGCATGCCAGAGTCTTTTAGAATGCTTCGAGCATAGACTGTGTGGTGAAATAGGCAATCTGTCCATTGATCCATTTCTATACCAAGATAGTGAGAAGCACTGCCTAAATCAGTCATCTCAATGATGCATAATACTTGGCAACAACCTACACTACCAAGACAGCTCTCATACCAATTGTAAGCTGCAGAAAGTAAAGGCCTGTAAATACCAGTGGCTGGATGCTAACCAAATACAAGCAGCTTGACACAACAGAAACTCAGAACTTGAAACTGGGAAGTTCTATAACCATTGGGACAATCTTGGATGGAGCTCACAAACACCACAACCTCAAAACAGGAACTGTTTGGAAATGATTCCACAAAAACTTGCTCAAGGTTTGCCTTTTCACCTCAATCATGTCCAACCCAGTTGCTTGGGAATTTCTGGCACTCATTGTATATTCAGATCAGTTGTCAAGCAATTTATTCTAGCATTTACTACTGCATTCACTATTTTTCCCCAAGAGATAGAAAGAACTCTTGTGATAAGAGACTACACTCCAAAGAGCAGTGGGAGGCAAATAACAACCCGAAGTCACAGCTAAATCTGAACATGACAAAAATTTACCAAAGAAACTGTTCTTCTAACTCTCCAATCACACATGATGTCTACAATATCCAGGAATTGATTTTCTTTCTGATTCCTTGCAATGAAACCATTTGATTTAACTGGAAATACTTCAGCTAACAGTACAACTGATTTAAACTTGTACAAGAACCACCTCAAAAGGACAGTCCAATAGAACCCTTCAGTTGATACAACACTTACAGCTGATAATTCTGCACAGTGAACTGAAGGAATCATGTGGAAATGCTGCTTCAGAACTGGTGTGCCAACCTTACTGGTTTTGCACCTGGTAGTTTCCAGGATCCAGTCTCAACTAGGATCCACTTGAGTCTTCAGCTTCAAACAAAGAACGAGTGAAGCAAATGGTAGCTACGAAGATTTATCCATAAGTTGGATGGGAGTCAATATGTTGACTTTGTTGGTTTCAACAATGCAGCCATTCATGACCATCTCCTCAAGCATGAAGTGTGCTTTCTCCAGATGGAACATGATGTCCAACTCACACTGGATACACCACCACCACCACCACCACCACTAACATCATGCTGCAGCCAACCTGATCTCAAACATTGTCTGGGCAAGCTTGCCTTTCAATCTCAAACACACTTCCTCAGTATGATATAGGCTAACTGAGCTCTGAGCACAAAACAGGAAGAGTGGGACAGGCCTTGACTCCCAACTATGAATCCAAGGCAGCAAAGGTGAATGCCTGTGAGAGATGAGCACTTACCACATTACCAAAGTACCGGTCCATTGTCTCCACCACACAATGGATAAATTCCAGGATTGCTAGCTCATTCTGCATCACAAAATTCAGAATTCAGTGTCAAATATGACCAGCGGCTAGATGTGGAGCCCGTGTGTGAGCAGTACAGAAATTGTAGTCATGACAATACACAAGTAAGCACACAATAGACATTGATGAAGATGTATTGTTCTGCTTTCAGACTCATTCATTACCCGCACATTTCTAATAGGAGTTGTCAAACTTGCTGGCACATACCTATCAAAAGGCTACGACCTAGCAATATCATGAGGGTGGCATAACACATTTTCTACGAGCCTTGAGAACATGGATATGCTAGAAGAGGAGTTTGCAGTTTTGTCTACTGAAATTTGCAATTGCTTTTGCATTCTTGCTTTATATCTCCCTGCCATATAAGATGGCAGCAACCATCTAAACACACTAATAGTACTCAGAAGAATGAGAAAATGGGAAAGTGCGTGGTAATCTTAGAAAGGGGAAGGGGGTTAGGGTTATTACCTCTTCTCCATCAACACCAACAAGGAAGAACAAAGAGGCATACCGCCGGTATATGATCTTGTAATTACGGTGCTCCACAAATGAGCACTGTTCGAGAACAAAAAAAAGGCTTTTTAGCAACGGAATAAAAAGAGCATCATATACAGAAGAGAACCTGAATCCAAAATTTCCGTTTCCAATTCTCTTTTGATGGAGTACGAATTCAGAATACAAAACTTCCAAACACTTATAGCGCCATCCTATCCACAGAAGAACCTACCACACAAAACCAAATCTTCGCCTCACTCACCTGATTTTCAGATCGTGCAAGACACTTGCGGACGATCTCTCCTTCAAGGGCACGACGCTCATCGATAGTTAGATACTCGTAATACTGAGCAAGCCTAGTCTGCCCCTGCTTGTTGACCAACAGCACAAACCGGATTGTCATTTCCTTCCGAGGGTCTCTTACCCTCTCCTCACTGCTTCCCAAGTTCACTTCCCTTCCCTTAATTCCGTCCGAATCACGGCAATCCTTGCAAACTACAGGCGGAGCAGCAACAGCAGCAGCAGCAACCAGCAAGATCTTCAATCATGAAATCCTCAATCTTCAAATCTTTTTTCAAAAAAGAAAGATCTTCGCTCTCTTCTCTCGAAGACTCTCTCTCTCTCTCTCTCTCTCGTCACGGAATGCAATGCTTATGGCAGTCTCCAGCTTTAGGGTATGTGAAGATCCAAACTGTAGCGGAAACCCTAACCCTAAGGGTGGGTTTCGGAGAGTACGGGGCCTCCGAGAGACAGTACCTGTAAGGGACTTGGGAATCTTAAAGCAACTCCATTGGTGCCTTTGTACAATCAACTTTGGAATGAAGAAAAATCAAAACATATCACTTTGACTCAGCAAGCAAGCAAACTTGTTCTGGCCCAGCACTTTTGCACAGCACACGGTGCTGCTGCTGCTGAGGCTGGCAAAAGGCACAACACAGTCTAACATCGATGCAATGCTCACCTTTTCTACTCCTCCTAGTTTCAGATTTATGACATGGGTTCAGATAAAAACAAATACCCAACTCTCAGAAAATATTGTTGTTATAGGGCCACATGCTGAGAATGGGTAGAGTTTACTCTTAGCAATCACCTAGGCCATTTGTTATAATTGATCATTTAAAAAGTAATCATTTTAAATGTGTCCAATCTCTTTTACAAGTTTTGAATCTTTTTGTAAAATTTACTAAAACCCAAACAATATTTACTAGCCAAAGCCCAACATATAAAATGTTGAACTTCGTTAATACGTATTGTATAAGCCACCTATGGAGTGCTCTTAATTATGTTTGAAAAAGAAATTTGTTAAGCCTAAAGGAATGTAATTGAGGACTATGGTAATCACATTGATGGTGTTATGTATGATTTTAGTGAAAAATGTTTGGTCGTAATTGGATTGTTCGAACAACTAAAAAACGCAATACAACATCATGTTGAGGAATAAATACATTGTTAGAATAAAAATTAAAGTTGTGGTTTTGTCTTTTGTTTTTGAAAGGATTTTACACTAAGCATTTTTTAAAGATTTTTTTCCTAATGCATAAATTATATGGCACTTTATATTCATGAATATTGTTCCTAGAAAAGATGAAAGATATTTTACACTTATTCCTAGAGTGGGATGTATTTTATGTCAACTTATACATGTAAGAATTTTTCTTCTTATATGTCTCATGATGCACATAATTTTTTTTTGTGTTCATGATAACTTTCACCTCATGCTTTACAATAGGTAAAAACTCACAAGTGAGGGACATTTGGGCTCGAACTCATTTTAGGCTCCTTCTCTTCTCTTGGGAATGTCCTCACCTTGAGGTTGTTTACCTTACACATTCTAATGTCTTATCATGCATTTTCAATGTCCTAGAAGATACTCATGGTTTTGAACCTAGAGCTCTATTAAATAACGATCATGGTTTTATAAAAACTTACAAACATCACACATGTCCGATGCTTAGTAACGTTCACAATAATCATATCCCATCATGAGTAGCATTGTGAGATGACAATACCTAATCGAGTTGTGTGAATCCTAATAGGAGATAGCCTAAATACTTAAGGATAATTTGAATGTTATTGGGTGTGTGCATGTGGTGTTAACTAAAACTTACATTTGTTCATTCATGGCCAAAAAAATTTAACAATGTTTAACCATTTATATCACCTTAGCATATTTGTAATTTCATGGCATTGTTGAGAAAATAGCAAACCAAAAAACTAGCACAATTTGACACATGAAATACAATGATATGAAAAAAAAAATGTAAAAGTCCAAAACTTGAACATACATGATTGTTTTTGCCAACACCTTATTCTAGACTAGTGGAGTTGTAATGCATACACAATTGATTTAAATATCACAAATCTATGCACAAAAAACTTCCTTTTGTTAATTTGTTTTTCTTTTAGTATGGTCAAAAAGAAAAAAAAAAAAAACATTGAATTATTATTTTTCCCTATGGATGTTTATGTATCATCTAAGTCTATTGTTTTTTCTATTAAGAAGTCATTGCATTGTTGTGCACATAATTGGTTATAAAGTGTTTAAAATTGGATTATTTTCACTAGTGTAGATTAATAATTTTTTTTAGAGAATGATCTACTTCCATTGGAGGATTTGATAGGAACATGTGTATTCATGACCGAACAATCCTATATCTTGAAACAATTTAAGTCCTAATAAGAAGTGGACAAATATAGTTTTGCATTGTTCATATCCCAACTCTTTTAACATTTACACAACATATCTTATTTGTATGATTGCAATACCACCAAGTTAGGAAAAAAAATTAAACCCTAGTGGATGAATTAGCATGCCCATATTTATCATTTCAAACCTTTTTTAAATTTTAGTCATATTCCATTAAAATGTTATGGTTACATATGAAATAAACACCATCCACATAAAATATTAACAAAACTTAATTTGTTACAATATTACATTTCCCAACAACCTTGAGAAAAAAAGGCTTTGTTCTCTACCTTCTTCCCCCAATATCGTTCTTAACTTCATCATGCGACAAAACTCCAATCAATCCATGTAATATTAGGAGCTTAAGACAATAAATTATGATATTAACTATAGACTCATACCTTTATGAAGTGAATTTATAATCTCTCATATGAAATCACCACCTTCTTCAACTTGCTTGCTAATGCTTGCAAGTTGATTGATGATGTGTTTTAGTTATTTGAAAAAATGTATTATTGAACCACCTTCCTTTATGCGAGTGTTGGTGAACTTGGTCTTCAACAAAAAAATTGTCAAACATCGTTTCTTTGTTCAAATCAATTTTTTAAATGTTTGCCACATTGTTGTAGGACTTGTGATCCCTATAATGAATGTGTGGGATGATCTTGTCTCTCACATATGAGATGATTATTAGCATGGTTTTTTTCCTCCTATGCTCTAAATTATTGTGGAACTTTTCTTCCTTTCTATAACAATCCCATCAATGTCAAGTTCAACAATATCCATTAGTTCATCTCTTTATCACAAATTAAACACATGGAACTTCCACACATATTGTAAATGGATTGATTTGGAGCTTTCTAACATGGTATTATCCCCATGGACTATGTTAATCCAAGGTTCACATATTTAACTAAAATGAATGGTACTTGTAGTTTTAAAACTAATAATTCCCATCATTCATAGCAATTCTATGATGATGAACTTTGACAATCTATTTGAACCTACTTTGATACCATGCATAGATAATCGAATAAAATTGGCAATTGGAAAAGTTACTTGAGGCAATGAAAAGACCCCATAAATATTATCTTAAATCCTCATGGTTGTAATTGATGACCATGCATGATTAAACCAAATTTAACAATTCCACTAGCAACCATTTTACTAGTAATTATATGCCACATATAGTAACATAATGTTCATTATGTGTAATGACTATCCTTTTTCTTTAAAAATTTAGACTTATTATATGTGTAGCTTATATTAGAATAATTTGAAACAATTGATTGTCTTATAAAAAAAAAGCATAATTTGAAATTATGTTCATTTCAAATGAAAATTACATTAATGTCAAAACGACATCTTCATTTCAAGAAAGTAAAAAGTTTTCAAATTTGATGGAGAACACTTTCATAACAATTAAGATCCTTGGATGTTAATTTGTGTAAAGTGCTTTATATATTTTTTTAAATGGGTGAATCTAAGGAAAATGAACCATCAAAAGAAAGTTGAACAATGAATGAATGTCAAAATTAGGACAACTAATGAACCACTATGTTGTGCTAGGTCTAGCAATAATGTAATGGTCTCTAAATAGTAATTTGGATGAAGTTCAAGCTTTAAATAGCATGATAAATTATAAATATACACATGATGCAATGCTTTCCAAAAAGGCCAATAAAGAAATATGATTGACTTTGGTTGGCACATCTACTAACATTTTTTGACTTATTCTCATTTTACATTGTCCAAGATCTTGTGTTCATGGTTATGAATAGGGAAATGGCTTACACATAATTTTGGATGTATTAGGCATTCACAAAGGCCCACCTAAAAACATCCCCATCCACACATTATAAGAGCATATTTTTAGTGTATAATGGTAAAAAATTGTCGATTTGATTTCAAAAAAATGGCTTTAAGATAGTCTAAATCTTGCTATGTATTGGCTAAATTGCTTGATTGGTTGGTGCCTGGCACACATAATCTCTCACTATTGTCGATTGGCAAAATTATTTGATTGGTTTGCTTGTTTTGTTGTTAATGCTTTCTCACTTTTATTTATTTATTTATGTTAGTGAAAACTTGCACTTTCAAGTTTTTGGGTGAGGCTTGGGATATGTAAGTAAGTAAAAATGGATGTGAAAAATATTGATACATGCCTAGATACCCAACATTGGGTGAGATGCTCTATAAACTATCCACATATATCTAATGGGCGAGATGCTCTATAAACTATCCACATATATCTAATGGGTGAGATGCTCTATAGTCTATCCACATATATCTAATGGGTGAGATGCTCTACAATCTATCCACATATATCTAATGGGTGAGATGCTCTACAATCTATCCACATATATCTAATGGGTGAGATGCTCTATAATCTATCCACATATATCTAATGGGTGAGATGTTCTATAATCTATCCACATATATCTAATGGGTGAGATGCTCTATAATCTATCCACATACATCTAATGGGTGAGATTTTTAGACAATGGACAATTAAAAAGGTGAGACAAAGAATGAAATCATGAGAAAAGAAATAATTTGAAAGTAAAATAGAACAATTAATGAATGCACCCAAAGGAGTTTTAAAAATGTGACAATTGATGATGCATTAGTAGCACCTAACAGTTTGATTTCTTTCATTTGAGGGCACTTGTTTAGTGCAATGCAAGGGATGGTAAACTATAAAAAAGTTAATGGAGACAAAATTTGAGTTCAAATCCATTCTCTGGCAAACAAGCAAGCAAGCAAGGAAGGAAGGAAAGGACCCAGTATATTATGGCAGCCCATGGATCTTTTGTAATTTGCACACTCATCATAATATCTTTCTTGGGAAGTGCCATTGCTTCTTTCACTCAAACTCAATTATTTGGGAAGCATGGTGGTGGCTTCTTCAAATTTGGTGGGGCACTTTGAGCACCCATCTAGGGTTATGACATGCATGACAAAGCAAACTTCACCCATTGCCCCTAGAAAATTATTTTTTAAAAAACAATTTAAAAAACAATTTAAATTAAAAAATTAAGAAAAATATAAATAAATAAATAATCATTCAATTGTGCCATGTGCTTCCTTGGAAGTGGAGCTTCAAGTTTGCACACCTTCACAATGCCATCCATCATCATCTCTACAAGTGCACTACTTACTATGATGAACACACCAAGGAAGGAAATGAAAAATATATGTAATTCCCCAAACCCAGGTTTTTATTTTATTTTATTTTATTTATTTGTGGTGAATTGCAAAGGGCAACATTCTTTTTCTTCTTTTTTTTCAAAATGGTGAAAAAATAGAGTTTTCAAAATGGGTTTTTTAGGCACGAAATCTCAAAATTGTTTAAAAAAAACTCACAAATTTTCTGGTGAGTTAGTCACATAATTAGATATTCCAAGTTTTTTTTAAAATAATAATAATTTTAATTTACATATTTTTGTTAGCCAAATTTGCCTAAATCATCTTATGGGTGATTACCACTTCAGTTACATCACAAAATTGAATAAATTAAAAATAAATATTTATATAAATGGTTCAAATAATAGTCTCTTTGAGGTTAGGTATTGTAGATACTAGGTTACTAGGTGACTTGCTTTTTCTTTTTCTTTTTTCTTTTTTCTTTTTCCTCCCCTTGAAAGATAAAAGGGAAGAAGAAAAAGAGTTGCAAAACATCAGGTCCCCAAAAGAAATAATTATTTTTTAATAAATAAATAGCCATAAATAAATAATAAATAATAAAAGCAAGCCATTTTAGGCATTTGTACTGACATGACAACATCTCTACATGGGATTTGGGGACCCCAAAATCAGCCCTCCGGGATCCCAAAAAACCCAAAGCCTGAAATTAGCTCTCGTACTCATCCGGTTGCCCTCGGAATGACGAGGGGCCACCCCACCCATGTACGTAGCCAGAAATCTCCATCCGAACAACAATCAAATAGTCGGTGGGCTGGGTGGGTGGGTGCGTAAGTGGGTGGGTGGGTTTCTCCCGGACACATAGAGAGAATTGAATTGTCACATTGATAGAACCTGGTCGGTTGTACGCTTTTTTTCAAAAAAAAATTTATCAAAGAGTGGAACGAATTCTTTGCTTGTGATCGATCCTTTGCCGAAAGCCTTTGTTATATCAATCGGAAATGGGTATCCAAGTGGGTCTATTGTGCAATAATTGTACCCGGACCTCAACACGAAGAAGAGCGATCCCTCCTCCTCGTGCTTAACTACGGTAGGGGTTTAGGGGTTTAGGGTTTAGGCCAATCCTCTTCTCCTTTGTTTTTGTATCATCTTCCAACCTTAAAAAAATAGATTTTAGATTTGTTTTAAATATTTAGATGTTTGATCAATAACTTCCCATCTCAAGGCGAAAACCCATTTCCAAGCTTTGATTGATTAAATCTAAGGGTTAATATGAAAGATTATAATGACCTAATCCCAAACCCTAGCATAGAACCAAGAACCAACCCAATCTACAAATTAAAAAAAAAATCAAAACCCAAATCAACCCCAAAATTTTTAATTGAAATTGAACCAAAGTCCCATATATATATATATATATAATCTAACTTAGAACCAAAATCGACCCGACCCTTTGAAAATTTTAGGAATTGATACTAGAGGTTCTTTTTAGAACTTAAAGAAAGAAAAAAACTCACTTGTGAAAGATAATAATAATAATAATAATTATTATTATTATTTTTATTTTGAGAACAAAGCAAAGAGACCCAATTGAGAAGCTATTAAAAGTGTTTCCAAATCAATAAGTAAAAAATACAATCAAAATTATTATGAGAAAATCACATTCATTGCAACTTTGTTTGTCTAGTTATAATCTAATTTTATTGAACATTTTTTAGTTGCAATCTAGTTTTATCAAACATTTTTTTAGTTATAATTTATTTCTATTGAACATTTTTTAGTTGCGATCTAGTTTTATCAAACATTTTTTTAGTTATAATCTATTTCTATTGAACATTTTTTAGTTGCGATCTAGTTTTATCAAACATTTTTTTAGTTATAATCTAGTTCTATTGAACATTTTTTAATTGCGATCTAATTTTATCAAACATTTTGTAGTTACATCGAACAAGTTGCAATGGACATAGTTTTCTCATAATGAAAACTTTCACCTACACACCAACAAGTTTAAAACTCAAGACCTTTGAAAGAGGAGCTACACCACTCTGAGCTATGTCTTCCTAGAGCACTTGAGAATTTCATTCATGACGTGCATAAGAGTGTGGTTAAGCTTGTTCATCAATTTAAGCTTGTTCATCAAATCCTCATTCTGTGATGTTGTAGAAGAGTAGGTAGTCCTTCCTTTTGTTGTATATGGGACTGGTAGTTGGAGAACAAATCCATCACTGATAGCAACTAAATTGCTATGCAGTTTGAGCTCCATGACAACTGGGATGGTGTCCTCTCTCTCTCTCACTCTCTCTCTCTCTCTCTCTCTCACACACACACACAATGCCATTTGCATATATGTACAGAAGCAACAAAAGGACCACAACAAACATTTAACCCTAAATAAATGCCTGGCAGAGGACGTTAAAATGAACAATGGGGTCCTTATTGCAATCGAAGTAGAAAAGTATGGTGTGCATCTCCATCAGTGCTCAGTATGTGACCCAGCAAACATGTTTCTCACATCCAAGTTTTAGTTACTAACTTTTGTTTTCCAATCCCATCCCATAACAACTGAAAACTTTGCAGGGACTGCAAGTAGGTGGGAGATTACTAATAGCAAACCACTTGGACCAATCACAACTATCTAGCCAATCATGAAAGAAACAAGGGAGCAGTCAATTGAATAGGATTTGATTGTGTTTATTCGACTCTCTCTGTCTAATTAGAAGGGCTGCTCCAGAGCTCTCTGAAGGCTGTAGTAGGATTTTCAGGGTTTTGGAGTGGATTCATTGGATTTTTGACTCATGAACCCTCATCTAAGGTGTAGTAGTAATGGGAGGGTTCTCACTAGTGTTAAAGCAATTATTAGAATTTGTTACATATAGCTTTGGTTATCAACCTGAGCATATACTCATTTACCTGGTGGAAGGTGAAAAAAACATTTGATTTCAATTGTTGTATAGAACCTTGGTTCTCAATTTTCTTGAAATTTTGAATTTTTTTGCCTTTCTAATTGTTGGTTTTTTGTTGGTTTTTTGATGAAAACTATCAATTCTTTGAATTTTTTTGAAATAGTCAAAATTGATGGTTCTTTGATTCTAAATTTCTTTTTATAGAATTTTGAATCCTTGGTTGCTTAAAAAATCAAATAACCACACTACATAGTGGTTACTTGGTTTGGAGGGCTAGAATTGTCAATTCTAGTCAATAAAATTTGAACCGAAATTGAATTTGATTTTGTGAAATTAGTTCTAGAACTAGAGTCAAATTTATTTATTGGTAGAATTGTATTCCTTGTTTCATTTATGTATGGAACTAGGATTGGAACCAAGGTTTTTGAAAAAAAAAAAATTGATTTTAAAAAGACTAGAACTAAGGTTGTGGAGTAGATTAGAAATTGGCTTGTCAATTCTAGTTTAAGTTATTTTAAATTATCCATTTCATTTATGTGTGAAACCATTCTATTTTATTATTTTTAAGACTTGAAACCACCAAAGATTCTTCATCAAAATTTTAAAAAAACCACCCAACATTGGTTCTCACATTTACACCATTAAAAGGAGCAAACTTTACACCTACAAGTGTATAAGAGCATTTCCAATGTCACCTCTCCTTTTGAACTTTTATTAGTTCCAACATATAGATAAACGTTTCCCTACCCCGCACATAAACATGAATTTTGAACAATATCTTACTATTAACACCATTTAAATATCAACACTTGAGCCAATCATCATGACTAGCCAATTGATGATATTGCATGTATGAAAAAAAAACAATTTTCAATGCAAAATTTTGGTGCCATAGTCAATTTTCACCCAAGCATAAAAACATTCACCAAGTTTTGATGGTAGATGCCATGTTTAAAGATCACAAAAAGGTCGAAATGGATGTGGAAAAGGTGAAATCAATTTCCATATTAGGGCAATTCATGAATTTGCATCCTACCAACAATGTATCCAACATTTGTGTATCGCTCCATGATCATGATTAGATTGTATTGTTATTGCCCCAAGTTAATGGACATGCATGTGTTGATTTTGGGTGCACCCATCCAATTGATGGGTTGTTTTGAAGTCTACCCATCTACTTGTTGGGTTTCTTCTCAAAATATGAATGTAGGGTAATTGATTTACTCATGCTTCTATATCTTTCTCTTTTTTTTGGGTTGTTGTGTGCCTTTTTGTATCATGAAGTTTTATAACACTATGAAATGTAAAAAATAATTCACATGATTAATATTTTAAATGAAATTTGTTTGATAAACATACAAATAATTAATTTCAATTCCTTTAAATCTTATTGAAATGAATTTCTTAAAAAATTGATTTGAAATATTATGCAAGAATCAATTAAAATAAAACATGTCAATCTTAAATTACATCAAACTTTTAATATAAAAGTCATTTTATGAAATGTAAATGTTTTTAATTAATTTGGTGTTACTTTTAAAACTTCAATAATGCTTTGATGAATATTTAATTACAAAAATCATAATGAAATCCTTTTTTAATTGATTAATTTGTTTGTATTGTTGTTGCCTTTTATTATTACCTTAAGATAGTAAACATGCTTGTATAATTTTAGGTTTTACCAAGCATGTATGGGGCAAACACAACTAGTTATCTAAATAGTTATGGCAAAATCATGGAGCATAGGTGTCCGATGTCATGACCATGATGCATTTCTTAGGGTTCAAAGGTGGCTAAGGTTAATAGTTCTTGGTTCATTTTCTTTGCAAACTAATTGTATTGTTGTAAAAAAAATTAATGGCCAAAGTTGCTCATGTACTAGTCATGATACTCTTAATAAGTAGATATGGTAGTTCACAATTTGTTACACAATGCTTAAGATGTGTGGAAACAATGTTGAAATAAACTATTTAATCATTGGTTGTACAATCTTCAAAAAAATCTTTTAATTCATTTTATATTCATCAAATTGTTGTCAAAATTTTTTGCATGTTACATTGATACATTTAGAAAAAGAAAGATACAACAAACATTTTATCATGTGGAAAAAAAATCAATAAATTAAAAACTATAATGGTTACACATCCTTTCACAATGAATGTCCACATCAACTAATGGAGTTTAATACATATTGAAAGCATTTTGTCTTTGTTATAAAGTAGAAACATCTCAAACCATACCTTACAATGGCCTCATAAACCCATTCAAATATGCTTATGAATGCATGAGTATTTCAACTTTTAGTCTTGTAATTCTTTTTTAAATGGTTTAAGATTACAATCCAAACCATTTTAAATATTCTCAAATTAGCCCATTACATGGCCTATTTTGGGTATGTGTGGCCTTGATTTTAAAATCTTATATTTGACTGTATTAAAGGTTTTATTACAAGACTTGAAATGTTACACCCACCATTCACAAGGGAGCATATTAGCATAGGAGAAACCTATCACAATTCTTTATAAATTCATACCTAATTGATTTTTTATTTATTTTTGCACAATTTGCTTCAACTTGGGTTGAATGTAAAATCCAAGCTTGTTTTTTAATATAAAAAATGTGCAAAATAAAATTAAAAAAGAAGTTCAATTTACTCAATATGCCTATTTTGATGGTTTTAGGCACTTCTACCTTGTTCATACTCAAGTTGTGTGTGTCAAGTAACTTAGTTGATGCCTTATGTATTATCTCCTATATGGTGACCATTACAATTGTTGAAGTCCAAACCATGAAAATTCATCTTCATTGTTGAAGGTGGTTTTGAATACAATTGGCACCCTATAAAAACTATGATTGTGATATCCATTTTAATACACCTTACCCTACTTGTGGTCATTCATACTACACGGATGCTAAAATCATTACATGTATTATATCTTTATAAATGGGTCATCTAATTTTTTGGTCCATGAATGGGTTGTTAATCTAGAAACAAATTTCAAAACCTAAAGTTTCAAATGGTTGGAACCTCCATCTCGATGGAATGTTGTTTTGAAAACAAACATGTGCCATAAGCTTAAATTCAACATATTATTAATCAGGTGCAAAAGCATTGCTTTGAAACAACATTGAAAATTGATGATCCTGAGTTCAAGAAGAGGTTTCCAACACAAGTGTCATGGATTTTTTGGTAAAATATAAACCAGATATTAATTGAAAGAGATTGTTGAATAGGCTTTCCTAGCTAGCATAATACTTTAAGAGATTTAAAACCCCAATGCTAGATAACTAATTAATTAAAAAACATTTTTTCATATAACATGATGATTTCCAAGATTTCGGGCTTGCATTTAAAAAATGTTTAATGTCTTTGGAGTGAAATAAAATTTCAATAATTTTCATCCATTTTGATATGTAACATTCATGCATGTTGTATTTCTTGATTTTTGTTTTCATTTTTGTTTTCATGTTTGTACATTTTTTTGTTTCGATGCTTCAATTTATCTTTACAAACTTCAAAATGAAATAAATTGCATTAGGCTGTGTGTTGCAGGTTAATGCTATTGATGATGGGTGAGAGCTTTAAGTAGGGATTTTTGATGAAAACATTCTTTTAATATAATCTTGTGTCAAATTTAATATTTACACTATGATATCCACCAAACATTTGCACTTGCAATATCCCATTTCCCACAAAAGCTCAAGATTGTAGTAGTGGCCAAATGAAACATGTACAATTGTGATGGTGAAACAAATGATGAATATGTTAATGACTTGGGCTTACAGTCAAAAACTTTTGGCATTATACAATTTCAAATTTCAAAAAATTTAGTGCTTTGGGCATTAGAGTTTTAAAAGTGTCAACAATTAAAATGATTTGATTGTTATAAAATTTGTTAACATACTAGGTAGGCTAATGTGACCTTGCTTGCTAGAAGGCTATTGAATACAAGTAAAAAAGCCTTGGATCTATTTAGACATGGATGGATGGCAAACTTGATTCCAAGAGGCATTGAGGACATACAATTTGCATTATTCAAGATAACCATAATGCTGATTTTGAAGTGGGCCATGGAGCAATGTGTGGATATCACTATGTTGTCCAAACTATGAATAAAACTCTATAGTAATGCCTTGTTTATGAGGTTGAGTGAATTCATGAAAGTTGTTGTATTGGCAATGGTACAAATCACAATGCTTGTGAATGGATGAGAAATGTTTTTTCCTCATTAATTATGATGAAAAAATCACTCCACAATGGGTTGTGTGACCCATGAAAAAGAGGGGGTGAGAAAATGAGAAACAATCTTTCATCAATGGCCCCCCCCCCATTTGTTATGGAACTTGCTATTTATAAACAAACAACTATGATGCATTATGTAACAAACATCCATTCAATTAACACCTTAAGCTCAACATCCTCACATGGCTGCATTTTACCTTCCCTCAATCCTCTTTTTGTTCTTGTATTTCTTATTTCCTTACCCCACTTTGTTTGTGGTCATTGGCTCCTTCATTTTGTACAAATGGCCTTGTTCCCCTCAATCTATTTTTCTTTGCTTATTGTCTTGTTATCTTGAGGTGAGAACCTCCATTCCTTGTTGGACCAAAAAGAAGTCATGCATGTCATGGTAATTAAAATAATAAATGTTACAAATTTAATTGGCCAAATGTGCCATAAACAATCATAAAAAATGTAGTGGATGGATTATATCTTGTTTGACCAATATTATTTGCTTTGTTTAATGACAAACCATTGTTTTGTAAAAAATGTGTCTAGACTCTAGACACTATGTTCTTCAAAATGTGAGTTGCATAAAAATCTTTACCATAATGGCAACCCAATAACTTATGCTTCCAATTAATCACTAAACCATGCTCGACATTATTAATCATAGTGTACTCGTCTCTAATTAGGATTTCATGATAAATTGATCATTGAAAATTAAATGCCACAATTATGTTAAGTATTAAGGTGGTCATAAAACAATAGTGTTCAAAGGAAGCATTAATCTTGTAGGGTGAAAGGTGAAATCACACATAGTCATCACACCTTAAAGCATCTCTCCAGTGGCAAGTGGTAAACCACCTTCCACTGAAAATCTTGAATGAGGTGCAAATAATCACATCTAATGAGTATATTCGAAGATTATTGTGAGCTGCCAAAAAATGCATATTTGCTTGGGCTTGAAAGAGCCCCAGAAGAATGTAATAAATGTGATTTGACTGTTGCTCCCTATTTCTGATTGGTCAATCATAATGATAAGTTCAAGTGGGTTTGACATCAGCAGTCTCCCTCAGCAAGTCTTTTCTAGCCTCAGTTTTCAAATTAGTTTATGAATAAGGCTTGAGAATTAGAAACAAAAAAATTTGGAAGCTTCTAGATGTGAGTTATACAATTGGTGTACCAAATGCCAAGAATGAGTTGGTGGGTTTAGGGTTATGTATGTATATATATATGTAACTCCTTTTAACTTTTGATGACACTTTTATGATGAGAAGTCACCCATTCCAAGAGTGTTTTCAGCATAGGATCCGTTATGACATGCAAGAAAATAATTTTTTTGTCAATGGATAGAGAGAGAGAGAGAGAGAGAGAGAGAGAGATCTCATCATCTGTCAAGCCTTTAAGATGCTGTGAATGGATCAATATTTAAGAACCCCAAGTGCTGAAGTTGGCATCCATATATAAAGAACCCAACTAGCCTACTGAAGTTTGTCACCCCATCCTGCAAAGTTGTCACTATGTGACACATTTTCCCATACTTGGCAAGCCTTCTAATAGCCTACACATTGTCCAAGGCTGGTGCTTGAGTCTTTTGGGGTAGCCAGAAGCACATATTAGAGTTCTCTGTAAAGTCAGGCGATCAGGGGGTGAGAATGGCCAGTTGTGGCATAATGCGGGCATCAAACGCATATCTAGGAATGAAAATGTTACAAAAGGAAAATAATTGGGACCCAAGCTAGTTTTTGCCACCAATTTTGGTGGTAAACTGAGTTTCATCCTGCGTTTCCTTTTTCCTTCCTGAGCGCCTGCACTGCTGTTACATATAGTTTCACTGCTCCTACCTGTACAACTATTATAATTACTCTCGAACCTTGTGCATGAAATGCTGAGTTTCAGCATTTCATACTCAGATTTAATAAAAAATTCTTATTTTGCAGATACCACTGAAAGAGGAGATAGGGGGGTGCAAGAGAGGTGTGGATAACTCTATTGGACCGACTTATTGGTTGGATTTTCTTAAGAGCAATGGAGCTTTAGGGTGGGATATTTGTACATATAAGGCTGCAGCCTCCAAATACTCTAAGGAATTTCTCCAAGTGCTTTATGAATAATGTAAATGGGTGAGGATCGAGGTGTTCTCGAATCAAGCTCCCCTCTGAGACAAAGTTGAAGGGGACTTATTTCGGAAACTTCCCACTACGACGAGGATGTCAACCAACACGAAGCACCGACAAAAGATTTTTTTTCATTTTTCCTTGTGCCCGATATCACAAGAAAAAAGAAGAAGAAGAAGAAGAGAGGAGACGCCAAAATGCCCACTATTGTGAGCGTTCCACGTTTCAAAACACCTTGCTGTTTGTGGAGTAAAAGTTGCACTTTGGTAACAATTGCCTCTAGATACATTAGGAAAAAAGAAAATTCCAAGTGCTTTACATGCCAAAACCACAACCAATGCACCCAAGCGCTTTACATGCCAAAACCACAACCAATGCGCCCAAGTGCTTCAAATGCCAAAACCACCAATGATGCGCCCAAGTGCTTTACTTGCCAAAACCACAACCAATGCACCCAAGTGCTTTACATGCCAAAACCACAACCAATGCGCCCAAGTGCTTCAAATGCCAAAACCACCAATGATGCGCCCAAGTGCTTTACATGCCAAAACCACAACCAATGCGCCCAAGTGCTTTACATGCCAAAACCACCACCGATGCGCCAAGTGCTTTACATGCCAAAACCACCACCAATGTGCCCGGGAGCAATAGTCCCCTTCCTCTACCAGCATGGGGCTTGACAAAGAGACAAGGCAAGGGAGGAGAGGGGAGGGGATTGGGGTGTATGGTGGAAGTATGTAGAAAATAGAGTGAAAATTGAACTCAATTACATGAAAGGTGAAAAAAAGGATTTCCCCTCATATGACAGCTAAACAAATGGAAGAGGCCTGTCAACTATATTGGCTGTGATTTAGTTTGATTTATGTGTACCTGTATATGCAGGAGCTTGAAGAAAGGGACAAACAAATTATTCATAGGGATGCTCCAAAACTTCTCCCTGGCCTCTCCTCTCCTCTCCTCCATTGCAGAGGCAGAGAGAGAGAGAGAGAGAGAGAGAGAGGAGCATCTTGAGTTGTGAGTCACACAGGTCAGAGAATTTTGGAGTGATGCAAATAATCATATGGTCAGAAAAAAAACACCCAAGACGAGAGAGAGAGAGAGAGTGAGTGTGTGTGTGTGTGTGTGTGTGTGTGTGCGCGCGCGCGAGTACTCTGTTGTTTACTTGCATTACATCTGGTCTGAAATATGACATCAAAATTGGAAGAGCCCAAAAATAATGACAATTATTCACATCATTCATGTCTTCCAAAATTGGGAAATTGTAGAGGAAGAGAAAAGGAACCAGCACATCTATCTATTAAGGAAGAAGATGGCTTGCTTGTTGGCCTTGCCTACTACTACTACTACTACTACCACCACCAAGGCAAGAAGGATATTGTGTTTAGATTCATTATAGAGCAAAGTAGCTTCAAGGGACTTTGGCTCCCTAGATAATAATAAAATAATAGGTCTATTTTTGTATGAGGATTTTTCTTTTTTTTTTTAGGGTTTGAAAGATGATATTTTTTTGGGCTTGTGTTGAAACTTGAGATTAGTTATAATTATAGAGTTATAAGCTCATGATAAATAAATTTTCAAATGAAATTGCTCTTTTGTTTCCCCATCTATTGAATCACCTACCCACCCACCACCCTTTTCAGATTGGAATGAGCTGTGCTTCTGACATGCAGCCTTATATTATTATGGTTTGGAAGCAATGCTAAAGTACTGGTCCATGTGTAATGGGTATTGCATGCTTTTATTGCCCTCCTTTTTGGAAGCTTTCTGTTAAGCTGCTAGATGAGGATGTTTGTTGTAAAGGAGTGTGTAAAGGACTAGGAATAAGTTGGGGTGGGTTGATTGGGGGAGGGCAGAGGGGAGCTTTTAAGGGAAAGTCTCAGACTTCCTTCCTTCCTTCCTTAATTTGGTTCCAACTTGCACTTCTTTCTTTCCTTTTGGGATAATGGGATTATAGCATGTAAAAACAAGATTCCATACTTGTCAGAAGATTAGGTCAAAAGCAAACAAAATTACAAAGGGAAAAATATTATTAAAGCTCAAACAACCAAAGCATCTAAGTGTCTTCCATGTCATTAGTTATGTGTAGTGTACACTTAAGGCTTAAAACCTTAAACCCTAAGTTCACGAGCTTTAGAAATGGCCGGGGTGTGATTTCATAACAAAGGGTAAAGCACCACCCTTTCACATACACTAGAAAAAATTCTATCAACTTCTTTTGGTTAGTTTGTTGATTGTTGTGTTTAGATTCATTATAGAGTGTAGTAGATCTATTTTTGTATATGAGGATTTTTGAACTAAGTTGTGTTGAAACTTGGGATTAGTTATAGAATTATAATAGCTTGAAGGATTTTGGTTTTCTAATAGAGGATTCTCTTCTAATAGCCAATAGATTTCTAGTAGATTATATATTTTCAAAAGATTATAAATCATATATTTTTGAAGATTATATATTCAAAAATACTCTTTTCTAATAGCTAATAGATTTCTACTAGCTTGAAGCATTTTGATTTCTAATGGAGGATTCCAATGTTTTTGGATTATTATTTGAGTTTCCATAATTCTTCTTTTGCCTTAAGATACTTTGTAATGTAAATGGTATGGCCATAGTGTGACACACCCCTTGTTTTCGTTCATTTAGAGCAAGTAGGTATATCTTTCTACTAGGTAGTCAAGTTGGTGAGTTCCGAGAGCTATTTGGGTGGGAAGTGTTTAGGGTCCAAAATCATGATATGGTGGAATTGGTTTGAGAATGATTAAAAACATTTGAGTGCCAAAACAAATGATGGATGAATTCAACCATGAATTTGTGTGATTGATGATTTTATGTACCAAATTTGTTTTCAACACTCTCATGACTCAACAATCCTCAACCCAACCAACCCTCAACCATGATGAATATGTTACCATTCTCAAACTAATTGGGCTTCATTTCAATTTTGGCAACCCTAAACCTCCAAAATGTTGGTTAGGTATTTCCTTTGGTGTGAAATTGGTTATTAATTTTTTTCCCCATGAGCATAACATACCATGGAACAGGCCCCTTCCTCCACTTTGGAATGCAACAAGTCTAGTAAGGCAAGATGTCATTTGGTCGGGTGGAATTGGGCTCTTCAAGGGCTCGTTCCAAAATACTTAGCCAGTTCTAAAATCCACGATTTGTCATTTCAAAGGCATTAGGAGTTGTTTGATTAAAATACAATGCAAAAAAATTTTATCACACAAATTTTTCATGTGGAGCCAATAGAAGGCTTCCAATCCCACCCAAGAACAAGCTTTAAAAAGTGTTTTAAAAGGGTCACCCTTAGTCATGAGCATGAAACATGATTCATCAAAAGCTAAAACAAAAACAACCCCTTCCACAAAGGGTTTAGGGTTTGTGGGAGGGTTTAAATGGCTTTAATAGGAAGATGTAAGTAAAGTGATGATCATCCCAAGGAAGATCTAAGTAAAATCTGGCTATAAACTAGATATGACAAAACAAATCTTTTAATACCAACCATTTGCACAACCAATGGATGAAATCTTGCTATGCCTGAGTTGTAGATGAACCCATCCATCCAACTTCATGGTATGGTGGTGGGTGCTTAGTTCACTTTTTTCATCCATTTCCATGCAATCATGTGGTGCACTTTCAACCCTTTATTATTTATTGGTGGGTCATGTTCCTCTTACTAAAGCAACAAATGGTGTTGATGTTTTTTGAATGAAATATTGTGCAATATTTTTGGATTTTTCTTTTCCTTTACCACAAATATTTGTTTGTTTGTGTAGTCTCTTAACTTATATTGTCCAATTTTTCATGTTTATGGGGTGGGCATGTGGAAACAAGTAAGCTAGTATGTTCCATGGTGTAAGGAGGGGTGTGTCACACTATGGCCTTGCCATTTTACATTTTAAAAAGTATATTAAGGCAAAAGAAGAATTATGGAAACTCAAATATTTCACCAATGCAAAAAAATATATAATCTTCAAAAAATCCTCTAAAATAAATAAAAAATCCTTCAAGATATAAAACTCTATAATTAATCAATCTCAAGTTTCAACACAAGCCAAAACATCATCGGCTTTCAAAAATCCTCATATAAAAATAGACTATTATTACCTAGGGGGCAAAATCCCTTAAGCTACTACGTAGTAGTAGCTTGGCCATTTCAACACATGTTCATCGAATAATTATTTTAATTTTGAAAAAAAATCATTTCGACAAATGGAATATTCCAAAATATTCACTATTATGCTTGACAATCTTTTTTGAGTTGGGAGAAATAATTTTTGAAAAAAATTCAACATTTTTGAAAATAATATATTTAGTGTTGAAGTTGGCCCAAGGTACTAGGGTATATGACTCTATAATGAATCTAAACACAATATCCTTGCCTTGCTAGGCAACGCCAACAAACAAACAGTAAAGGCTTATATATAGGGGATTGTCTAAGAAAAACATTCGTCCGTGGTGATAGTTTGAAAACAATTGATTGTTGTCATAGGCCCAACAACTTCATGCAAGTTTCAAGAGCTCTCCCAACAACTTCATGCAAGTTTCAAGAGCTCTACCAAGAGAGCTCGTTAAAGGAACATGTAATGCTCAAAAAGCATTGAAAATCCATAGGATTTACTCTAGACTTTGTTAGAGAAAGTGTTCTAAATTAAAAACCATTTGTAACCTTAGCAAACTTTGACACATGTTGGTTGAATAATCAATTAGTTTTGTGAAATTTCAATACTTTCCTTCACAAAATTTCTTTTTAAGTTTGCAAAAAAAAAAAAAACCCCATAATTTCTGAAAATTTTCAACATTTTTGGAAATAATAATAATTGGTGTAAAAGAAGGGTATCCTTTCTATTACTCTCTCTCTCTCTCTCTACACCTACCTAACTAACTCCTTACTACAACTCAAATATGTACACCACCACATCATGAACTCATATCAAAAAATCAAAAAGCCTTTTTAACAGTTTCAATACATTCATTGCAAAAGTAGTAACAACAACAACAACAACAAAAGTATGCATCATAATGAATGGGACCACCACAAAAACAATGGGAAACTCCCTCCCTCTCCCTCCCTCCCTCCTTCCTCTACTCCCTCACTAGCCTAGCCTAACAAAGCAAGCATCTGCTTTTTACAAAGGGCTTGGTTGGAATCATCAAGGATTTGTAGAATACAAAAGGGTGGCTACATTATCATGCTTTACAAAACATATTATCAAATAAGGATTGCTTTTAGGTTGTAGGTTGCAATACCTAAATAGGGCACCATAAATATGCATTGGTCTTTTTGGTTTAGGTTGTAGTATGTACACACATGGGATCCATAAAATGCCCATTGATTTTTCAAACAGTTTGTGCAAATTGTGCATTTGAAAGTTTATGATTGTTGATTTGTAACTTGGAAATCTATGAATTTACAATGTTGTGAAGTTGCTATTTTGCAATTTCAAATTTACAAATTTGAAATTTTTAATTTCTAGCATGCACAAACCACCAAATTACAAAATTATTTGTATGTAGATTTTCACATTTGAAAATTTGAAAATTTACAAATTTGCATTTACAAATTTTAACTTCGCAAGTTGTAATATTGATGTGTTGTAAATTTCTAGAATTTTAAAATAAATTTTTTAAAAGTAAATTGTAATATTGTAATGTGTAAATTTGTAACTTTGTAATGTATGATTTGTGATTTTTGTTTTTACTTGCAAACTTGCAAGTTGTAAATTTGTGCAATACCTACATGTGTTTTATTTACTTGTCAAGTTGGAAACATTGTAAGTTGTAGGTTGCAATTTTTCAGTTTTCATTTGTAATTTTGTAATTTGTAATTTACAAATCCTAGAAATTTATATGTTTATAATGTAATAATTTTGTAATACATGCAGCTCTAAAAAACATGCCAATTGAGCATGTGCATTTGCTTGTGAATATGCAAAAATGCACTTGCAAAATTTGAAAATTTGGTAATTTGATATTTCAAAGGTAAATTGTTCACATATTTCCAACCTCATTAGAGGGGGTGTGGGGTGGTGGATTATGTCATATTCTTGAGCACATTATATGACGTAATCTTCTGGTGGTGATGATCATTCACTCGTAGTAGTGACCAAAATGTGTTTAATTGAATGTAATTTCATTTTTTAAATCGTGGAATCTGCCACCCCAGACCATCTCTAATGAATGGCCTTGCCCATAATTTTGGATGCATTGCCTAACTTACCCTATTCTATTTGGATTGACGGTACTTTACGCAACGTAATGAGCAGGGGCTTGACCATTCCATAGTAACATGACTAGTAACGTGCTAGTGTATGACCTTAACTATGCACCCCTTCATGTTAAGGAGTGCACCATAGGGGTGCATTCCGCCTCCTTTTAAATTTTTTCCTAAGGGAAGCTCGGTAGGCTCTAACATGGCCCTAATAGGTACCTCTCTAGGAGGCCAAAATGCACCCTAAGTACAAAAAATATAATGGTGGGTGAAGGAGACAAGCAAAAACCCTAGGGACACATTTTTGCCTCCTTTCATCCCTAGGGCCTTTTATTCCTAGGGTTAGGTCAATAGGGGCTCTTAGTGTAGTTGTAGGTAGCCTTACATAGCATAATAGGCCCGTGTGATTGCGGGCAGCCATTATGCTTTTCCAAAATCCCACGGGCATTTTTTTTAAAACATTTTTCATACCCGGAAGATACCCGCCAAGTATCACCCGATTTTTAATGGTAAAAAATCAAAGGGATTCTCACACAATGGTGTAAAGCCCTTGTTGGGGGCCCCCAAAAATAAAATAAAATCTCATGACCTAAAATACCATCATAGTGTACCTTGGGCCATTTCAAAACATGTCCATTTGGATAATTAATTTGAAATTTTAATTTCAAAAAAAATAAAAATTACCTTTAAATATTCACTATTATCCTTCACAATATTTTTTTGATTTGGAAGAAATAACCCAGTGTGAATTATTATTATTATTATTATTATTATTCTACAAGGGATTTTTTTTTAATTGAAAAAACCTTTAAAACAGGCCAAATTTTTAGAAACCCCCAAAAGACTCAAATGATGTCATATTTAGACAATGAGTAGAGTATAGTTCCTATTGATGATGAGCAGAACAAGCCAGGATTTTTTTAATTTATTATTATTATTATTTTAAATTACAAAAAAAATTACTTTTACTTGTTTGAGCTATAGCCAAATTTGGCTCATTCCTCTTGTGAGTGGATGGATCCCCCATTCCCATTCCTACTTGACAAACAAGAAAAGAAAGATAGAAAGAAAGACAAGGTGGTGGTGGTGTGTCACACACTTTGTGTGGCCTTGGGCCAATTTTACATTAAAAAGTAGCTTATTAAGGCAAAAGAAGAGTCATGGAAACTCAAATATTATTTCACCATGCAAAAAATTATACACCTAATCTTCATACCCAAAAAAAAAAAATTAAAAAAAAATACAAAACAAAAAACAAAAATCCTCCAAAAAAAACCAAAATCCTTCAAGATATATATATAGATATATATAATAACTCTATAAAAACTAATCTCAAGCCAAATAATATATATCATCTTTTTTTTTATAAAAAAATCCTCATATAAAAATAAATAGAACTATTAAATTTTTTTTCCTAGGGGCCAAAATCCCTTAAGCTACTATATATACTCTATAATGAATCTAAATACCCAATAAATAAATAAATAAAATTTATAATTATAAAATTTATAAAATTTATTTAAAATTTATTTATTTATAAAAAGAAAAAGAAAAAGAAAAAAGCCCCTGGAAGAAGAAGAGGAGAGAATAGAGGAGGGATGTTATGAAGTGTTAGTGTAGGAGGAGCTGTCTGTCTTTCTCTCTTTGTTTTCTCTCTTTGTGTCTGTGGCTGCTGCTGTTGCTTCTGTTGTTTTTGTTGTTGTTGTTGTTGCTGCTTTTTGTTTTTTTTTTTTGGGGGGTCTCACACTAGACTACAAAGAGAGAGCATGAGCAGTAGCTAGTAGTCAGTCTCCATTAGTCATCATTTACAAACAGCTAGCTTGCTGTAGCATTGCAGCAGCATTGCATTGGCACCCAAAACAAACAAACGAACAAACAAACAAACACACAAACAAAATTGCATTCACAAGCTCCAGCCATCCATCCAGCCAGCCAGCCAGCCAGCAGTTAGTGTTTCCATGCATGCATTTGTGTGGCAAACATTTTGTAACAGGAAATTTGTCTTTTTGTTTCTTTCTTGCTTTGGCATTTGTTGGACTTGTAGCTAGCTTGCTTTGCTTTGAAGAATCCCTTTTTGATTGTAGCAGCTGAAGAACAAGAAGAAGAGGATTAGTAGTTGCAGGAAGAAGAACAAGAAGAAGAGGATTAGTAGTTGCAGGAAGAAGAACAAGAAGAAGAGGATTAGTAGTTGCAGGAAGAAGAACAAGAAGAAGAGTAAGAGTAGTTGCAGGAAGAAGAACAAGAAGAAGAGTAGTTGCAGGAAGAAGAAGAAGAAGAAGGGTAGTTGCTGGAAAAAGAAGAACAACAAGAGAAGTTGCAGGAAGGAGAAGAAGAAGAAGAGTAGTTGCAGGAAGAAGAAGAGCTTTGCAAGAGGACAATAAAATGTAATGCTTGTTGTCGACACGAAAGAGTGACACAAAGAGAGAGAGAGAGAGAACGAGCAGTGCAGTCTGTGTGCAGTTGCAGTTGGTTTGTGTGGTGGTCTGTCCAAGAATTGAATGCTGCTTATGCTGCTCATGTCTTCCACAGGAGCTGGAGCTTTGTGGGTGATTAGGAGGATTGTAGTAGGTGCTGAATTTTGCTCCTCGTGCATGTGTCTGTATGTACTGCATGGAGCCGCTCTGTTGCTGCTGCTGCTGCAGAAGACAACAACTGTTGCGAATTAGGCTTTAGCAGCAGGCAGGAGATCAATCTGGGAGCTACAGTAAAAGTGGTGAAGCATGCTTGGAAGAAGACTAGGAGAAAATTCTTCTCATAGTTTGCTTGAATCTGCAATGAAGGAATTATCTTCAAAGAGCTGCTAGGCATCGATTCTTTTGTTGCAGCAGCAGCTTTTGTTTGGATCAGGCGAGAAAACGTGGGAG